>SNQJ01S0016685.1:140033-175867 GCA_010110895.2 Picea sitchensis
TTTGGGGGGGAAGGGATGGTTGAGGAACCATCTTTGGTGGATGTAAATACCAAACTGGGATTGCCAACACCATATTAGGGAGAGTAAGCGTTGCGGCTACTTGGAAAGCTTGTACTCCTGGTGGAGGGTAAAAGAAGGGGATTTGATTAATGGCTTGGGGAACTGTCTCCCAAACTGGGATATGGCCTTGGGGTGAGGTGAAATCGTGAACTAGTGGAGCCGACGAGTTCGTGGGAGTCTCGTGAGGGAGGGTCTCTACGACTAGTGGGATGTTAGATATGAGAGAAGCCTCCCTGGGAGGAAGGGTATTCGCAATGTTAGTTCCTTTGGATGATACGACCCATACCTGATTGGAAGGATGAAGGAGCGGTGGTGCACCATGGTAAGTTTCTAACAATGATGGGTGTTTGAAAATTTCGGGACCCATTTTGATGAGTGGGTATGCTTCATGATTAGTGTGGATGAGAGGGAGAATGTTATCGATGTTGGCAGAAGGGTTAGGCTCATAATGTGAAACTTGGTCAATTGTAATGATCTTCCCATTATGGGGGAACCTCATGGTTCGAAAGACAGAAGAGGCAACTACCTTCATAGCGTACATGTAGCTACGACCAAACAAGATATTGTAATCGAGTGGGGCATCGATAACTTCAATGTCGATGAGAATGGTCTTACCCCCGAGTTCTGCAGGGACATTTTGGAAGAGTCCTTCGGGAGAAGATGGTCGTCCGTCATAATCTCTTAAGGTAATGGCAGGTGCTATGAGTTCCGGGGAACCAAGTTTCTGCCATACAGCCTTGGACATGATGCATGTGGATGTGCCTTCATCGATGATGCACCGATGAACTGTGATGTTTCGAATTTTCACTGGGATTTGAAAAGCAATGAGAGCGGGGAGACGAGGCTCTCCACTATCAAGATCAAATGTGATGAGTTGAGTATCCGCGGGGTCGACTACCCCAAAGGTGGAAAGTAATGATTTCTGCTGAATGGGACAAGTTTGAAGGACTTCTAAGACTGACATGGCAGCCAGGGACTATGCTAAGTCATCGACCAAACTGTAATTATGAGTTTCCCTAGCCTGCGGGTTGTGGACATTCCTACGCAATGGGATGCGAGGGATGCGAAGAGGTGTTTCTGCATTAGGGTGAGGGATCATCAAAAGGGGTCCCGTTGGTGCTGGGATAGTTTATGGGGGAATGGGAGGAGACTCAGTGGGTGCACAGTATTGACGACTACGTGTCTAAAGAAGGAATTCTTCCTCAATAGTGAGGAGGATAGTACGATCTGCGGGATTGTTCGGGTTGAGATATGGTCCCAACTGTGGTGGGGTGGGCTTCATGTCCTATTGGGTGTTCATCACACCCTGGTGTGGAATGGGGTTTTGCAACATGGCTGGGGGAGGTTGTTGTACGTATTGTTCTGGGGCCTGCTGAGGGGCAGGCGGTACTAGATGTTGTGGTCCATGTCCTGAGTCTTTCATCCATTTAAAATCAACGATTTGGGGGCAATGATGAGTATAATGACCGAACTCCCCACACAGGGCACAAGGGAAGTTGGTTCGAAGATTATTGTTATTTTTCCCTTGACGTTTGTTGTTATTTCCCCCCTCGGGGCTCTAATTCCCTTGGTTCTGGTTTTTTCCTTTCTTTTTGGTATTATTCAACTAATGGGTTGGATTTTCCGTATTCAGCTGTTCAAAATTTTGATATTGCTGAATGGGAGAGGATTGAAAAAAATTCACCCCAGTGTGAGGGTGTCCTTGTGATGGAGCCATGGGCTATAGAGGACCAGGAAATGGAAAGTATGGATTCTGCTGGGGTAATGATCCGTAAGGTACATAGGAAGGCATGGCACTTTCACTAGTATTTAGAGTATAAGCTGAGGTAGAGGGGGTACCAGAACTTGTCTGGATAGGTGGGTGTATTGTGGGTGCCGACGGTGGCCCACTGATGGGTGGAGGAAGCAAAATAGAGTATGGTTGTTGATAAGGGGGTGGATGGTAATAAGAGGTTCCTCCATATGCCGATGGATATTGAGGTGTGCCATACATTGGTGGTTGTTGGGGTTGTGGTGCGTGGTGTTACCAATCAATCCGTCTGTTGAGTGAGACATCCTGGGTTTATCTTGGTCGAATGGCACTGGTTTTGGGAGATCAGGAAGTACTGTGTACAAGTACTCTGATTGAGAATAAATGAGGTCGTATTGTTGAGCCTTACTGATGGCTTCTTCTTCTGATTGAGGGAAGGTGGAAGCTACACCTTTACCGAGGAGAGAGACAAGTGATCTAAGAAACCAGTCAAGACACTGTTGTTTGGTGGTTTCTGCTTTGCACAAACTAAGTCGTCGACGCCACTCGTGAATGTGATCAACGATATGTGTGGCTAAGGTTTGTTTAAAATTAGAGAGTAGTTCAAGACCATTGTCATGGCGGATTGGTAATTGGAAGAAGGTCAAAAATTCTTTGGCCAAGGACTTGAAAGTCGCATGGGACCCCGACTTTTCATCTACATACCATTTGGCTGATGGGACAGTGAGTGTGCGTTGAAATAATCGTAGTCTGATGGAATCATCCATAATGTTGTTGGAAGAGCACCATAAGTGGAAAGTCATGACATGGTTTGCAGGGTCATCTCCTTCCTTTCCTTCAAACTTGAGGATATCTGAAGGTAGTTTGGTAGGCATTGCAAGCCATGTGGGGTCATGCAATATAGGATCATTTGTGAGTTTGTTTAGGTTTGGTATGTTAAGAGAGGCCAAATATGGCATTTAGAGTGGTGGTGGAGGATTAGTTCCAGCCATGGTGTGAGTGTGTTGTGAACCTGGCCCTTGAGGGGGGCTAGGTGGGTTGGTACTTCCCCCTTGAGAGGAAGTTGCCCCCCTTTCTTCCATGTAAAGGAGAGCGAGTGGACGGTGGACCTTGGGAATTAGACCCAAGTAAGGTGGAACCAAGCAAAGTTGATACTAAGATAGTGGCACTCACAGGAGTGTGAGAAGGTGGAGCCGATGAGTTGGCAAGACTAGGAACTCCCCCTAAAATAGGAGGGAGGTTCAGCATGCGTCTGGAACGACGGGGATTCTGTAGGTCCCCTATGATGTACGACTAGATGAGTGGATGTGTGCGAATGGTGGTGAGAGCAATAAATAAACAAGAGAGTTTGCTGCAATTTTTGAACTTTACACGATATATATCTAAATCAAATGTAATCAAAAGTGCATCATACATAAAATGTTTTGATAAAGAAGCATATATGTGGATAAGTGGGTTTTGTCCACGTGGGGGATCAAAGAAAAGAAATGATCGTGTCCTAAAAGACGTAACGTCCTTCCTCTCAAATAGAACTAGACCTTCCAATAATACTCAACAGTGGGGTCTAAAGTCACCGGAAGAGAAACTAGTGAAGGATGGAGTAATCAGTTATAATGACGGGTAAAGGGGGCATATCCTGAAAGAACTGACGATATTTCCCAATAGCCACACAAAATCCGATCAAAGTGCAATTGCAGCCCACAATTACCACCTGGGTAGATGTCCTAAAATTTGGTCAGTAGGTACCTCGGTCAAAGTGCGACATTTAGATTTTCGGCCTAAGAAATGAGTCACGGGCTAGATCCCATCCAAGAGGTGGGTGCCTCAAGGGGGGATGCACAGAACAACCAGACCTCAGCCTTCAACCCTTCACAGGTATCTCCCTGCCTTATGGTGTTAGGAACACTTGACTTGGAGGATTTAAAGTTCCCTATTTGACAACTTCTATTGTTTTGAAAATGTGAGAACTAGATAACGGGGAGTTATTTGGATGCCTATCCCCGAAATCCTACCTAGACTAAAAGATTTATTTTGGCACCTCCCATGGAGGAAAACTTAGTGAGTTTTTAGAAAAATTTTAGATGTGGTTGTTTGAGAGATTGGGGGTGTGAGCCAATCTCGTTGAAATTAAATGGGAGTGGATAGTTTCGTCAAGAAAAGGGTGGGGTGTTTTAGAATCCCTTTGGAGGAAACTTACTTTGACCTCCACGTTTTGAGATGAAAACTATGTGAGTGATAAGTGACTTTTGTGTGTGAATGAGTGAAAGTGTGCCAATGTTTTAATGAATTAGGTGTCACCTTGCTACATGTGGACTTCGTTTGGTTCTTACAAGTGTTGATTACCTAATTAACTAAATGCCTTTGGTACAACCTTGCGTAATTCAAAAGTCCCTAGGAAACTAGCATGTGGACATGTGGGTCCTTTACTATTCCTTTAACTTGCTATTGTGATTTAATCTAAGAAAGCTTTGAAACTATCCTAGATTGTGATCATGTGGGCATGTATGGGCTCATTACAAAACCTTTAAACTTCCCTAGTGATTTAATCTAAAGAAGTAAATTTCAACACCATCCTATCTATATAGCATGCAGGCATGTATGGGCCCATTACAATCTTGATATGTGTTTGAAAAAAGCCCAAGAGGAGTCCCACGAGTGTTGTCCTCTCCTAAAGGTTTTAGTCTTTTAAGGGAGATGGGGAATTGTCCTACAACCTTTCCTAATTCTCAAGGTTGCTGAAGCTGCAGAGAGAAAGAACATACTAGCGATTGTTATCCAAGTTACGGTCCCAATTCAGAGTTTTATGTGATTACAAATGATTCCAACTTATATATTTAGTCAAATCCAAATACATCCATGTGGAAAATGAAAGCAAAAGAAATAATGATTTTAAAACCCCTAAGTGCTATGTGTTTTGACTAATCCCTTTATGGAGAGGGAACTAAGTGTGGTGCTGATTACAACATGCATGAAATCATTTTAAAGAAGGCTAGGGGCCTTCCCAAATCACTAAAAGGCTTACAATGTGTATTTTCTGCACATGTGTGCGGGTCTCAGAATGAACAGAGGCACATTGAGCGTCAATGCACAAAACAAAACATACTTTTGGGTGCAGGTGCATGGAAATGTTGTTCTTTCTGATAACTTTTAGGTATGCGTCTGCATACGATATGCTGACTGTCGTCAATAAACCTCTTACCTGTCCTGCAGCCGTGAAGAAAATTCGAGATGGAATTCTCTCAATTCCCGATTTTGGTGGATGTTTTCTTGAGAGCTTGGGCAGTTAGGTACCTACTTGGTTAAATAAACAAAAGAAGAGCTAAGAAAAACCAAATAGAGGTAGGAAATTGATACCTTTCCCCGGTGGAATTAGCTAATCTGTTGCGCCTCTTTTTTCGCCTAAATGAGCAAAACAGAGGTGCTTACAAAGGAATTAGTTAGGTTAGCTAAGCAGGAACTAACAATAAAAGGAAAAGGTTAGAAAAAAAGAAACATAAAAAGACTAAGCTAAAAATTAAACTAGAAATGAAAGAACAACTAAAATATTGAGTATAAGGACATGGGAGCAAGAAACAAAATAGACTCATGTCACCAATGGAAAAGTGGGATGAGGACTCTTCTTACAACTTTGAAAACTTAAAATAAATGGTGAAATAATCCCAAGCTAATCCCCTCAAAAAGAGTGAGTGGGTACTTAAATGTAATAATGCTAGTATACTCTTGATGAGAAAAGAGGATTCCCCAAAGAATAACAACAACATAATAACTTACCGATGAATTTCTTGAAAATGAAGTGCGCCAATGGCCTTGTTTTATAGCACCACTTTGAGGTATTGTGCAACCAACTTTTAGTGTGAAAAGGGGTTGTTTAGGGATTTTTTAGGTCTTTGACCGGACACCCAGTCGGATCAGCCAAGATTTGGATGTCAAATCAACTTAGAAGCTGAACCAAAGAGGTGGGAGGGCGACCAATCTCATAAATGCGTCGTTCGAGGTGTGTGCGGCTTTTTAGCGACCGGTCATGGATCGTCTTGTAATGCACTTTTCTTGTGTTCACGGATGGTGCATGTGCGATGCATGCACAATATTATTCATAGCACACCTTGATTCTATAATTGGTTGTATAGTTTGGACCATTTGGAAATGCTTTTGTGGTAATTTTTTGTCCATGGGTGAACTCATAACTGTTTGAAGATGTTGGATTCCGATAACCATTTTGAGACCCAATTTCAATGGCCAACACTAGATCTACGCAAGAGTACAAACGCTGTCCAACATTCTCCCACTTGGTGTATTCTTTGCAAAAATGGGGGCAAAGGGAAGGATTTCATATAATTAGTTGCTAGGGGCATCAATGCTCATTGATTCTCTACAACAAGAGAACTTTTTAGTACTAATGGCTTTGTCCTAAGAATATAGCAGTATTCTTCAAGGTATCAACCTTCACCAACAATGATTTGTTTTGTTCAACCATGTCTCTAAAAAATGGTACTACACGTCAATATGCTGTCTTGGAATGATAGGTAGGGTTTTTTGTCAGAAAAATTGCACTTGACTTGTCACAACTTATTCTCATCAATTTTTGAACAAACCAATACCTAAACACAATATTTTCAACCATATAGCTTCCTTATTTCCATGAATGGTTGCAATGTACTCACCTTTTGTAGTTGACAGTGCAACTACAACCTACCTCTTGCTCATCCAACTTTTCTCCTCCAAATAGTTTAAAAACATAGCCACTTGTAGATCTTATGCGATATAGATCTCACATCCTAGTATGCATCAACAAATCCATGTAGATCTATCACTTTGTGAGCTCCAAGTCTTCCTTGGTAGCATATTTCATCATTTGAAGGGCCACATAGATATTTGAAGACCCTCTTTAAAATTGTCAGTGCTCCTTCCCTATTTTTTGACATGTATTTGCTCAAAAATCCCATTACATGGGCAATGTCTGTCTAGTACAAACCATAGCATACAAAAAATTTCCAACAACACTTGCATGGGAACACATGACATGTCCTAAACCTCTTTGTGTGTCTTAGGACATCGATATGCAAATAACTTCACATCTATAGGAATAGGGACCTTTATAGGTTTTCATTCTTGCATATTAGACCTATTGTTGGTTTATATCTCCCTTCCTACCACTTCTTCTTGGGCTGACCCATGTTTAGATATGAATAGGTTTCCAACAAAACTCTTTAAAACTATCAACTCCTGGTAAGCGAGGAGGAAGGCAATCTGTGCACAGATGCAAACAACGCAATCTCACCTGGGATAGTTCTATGGGTGACTACAATTCTCAAGTGCTTGTAGTCTAGGAACGAGTGGGGATCTAAGGTTGTATTATATCTTCTTCATGCATTAATATTGTTATTCATTCAAGTGTTTCTAGGATTCATTCATATTTAGGCTCATGCATGAATTCTAATACATCTAGTTAATAATTCACTCATAAGATAACCATTAATAGGAAGTAGCGTGCATTGAACATCAGATATAACATAGGTTTTACCATGGCTCACCTCTGTTTTATGTCTACAAAGATTTGGCTTCTCTGCTCTTTTATTTGAGCCATGTAAAATCGGCCTTCCTTGTCACATATTCAATCATAATCTTGATGAGGTTAAAGGAACCTCTGTGAAGACTGTATCCACATCAGGATCCCTCATCCTATGATCTAACCCTGAAAATTTACTTTCCTCAACTCTTCTACAAGTCAACAACTTTGAACCACAATTATCAACAATCTTTTTCTACTTACTTAACCGAACAAACTAAAACATAACCCTTCCCACAGACCTCCTAGGTTCTTATTTATACTATTTTACAAACTTATAGCCATTACAACCTTTGTCAAAACCTAAGCTAATATGGTTAGGCTTTGTGATCCCGTAAAGATCTTCTTTTAATGACTATGGTTGAGTTTTTAATTTGCATCTGTTAATTAACCATTTGAAGCAATAAAAGAGATAGAGGAAAGAAGAGGTATGGCGATATATACACATATGGATCTGAAATAAAATAATAGGCGACAAACTACATAACACGAGGGTGATGATGGGTTCGGCACAACGCACTTTCATCCTCCAGACCTTTGTCTCTGTATGGGAAGCTTCTTTATTTCTGTTCAAAAGCTAAAAAGTACATCATAGCAGTGCCAATTGGCTGGTAATCTGGTCATGTTCTTCGGATCTCTAGAACCCTCTGAAAAGCGGCTTATAAAGCGGATGTTAGGAGCTCCAGAAATAGCCCTAAGCGTCTGCTCCTCCATGCTTCCCTGCATAAAATGGCTTTGGCGGCTTCTCTTCAGCATAACTCGCTCCTAATTGTCCTCTTGGCCTCAATGGAGCTGGTTTATATATATATGAGTTGGTTATCCATCTCCAGCTTCCTCCCAAAATTGGGCTCCATAAATGACCAAAATCCACAAATATCAGGCAAAATATCAATGGAAAATCATAACTTTATAATAAAACTACTTTTGAATGAATTTTGGAAACATACAGCCCCCAAAGCCACCCACGGTCATGTGGGAGGTGACCATGTGGCCAAGCGTTGTCCCGTTTGAGCGCTGACCCCTCTGTCCCCGACTCCTAGTCGTGGGGCGCATTTCACGTGACCTATGGCTAGTGGTTACAATTTTTGTGCGCAATTTTATAGAGCGCACGACCTTATGGTTTGGTCGCATGTAGTTGGATAGACCACGGGCTGGGGTAATCTAGCCTCCTTTTTGCACACATACAATACCATGCAATGTATTTCATATTGTGGGTTTTATAACATAAACAATAATTTGGTGCATTGGTAAAGGACCATTTCTTAAGGTGTTGACAGTCTTTGTAGCCTTGGTGGTGATGGAGTTCAAAGCCAACGGACCCCCAAACATTTTAATTATGCCACTTCAATGATGACTGGGTGCCACATGAGCGCCCATGGTGCCACGTGGCTTCTCCCCATTTGACGGATTAATACCACTTGTCAACTATTGACTGGTCAGTTGCTTGCCACCACATGTCTGCCTTGTCGGTGAACCTGCCCAATCACCACCATCCAGAGAGTGACACATCATCTCCTGCCGCAGTTATCATGCTGACATCGGCATTGAATTTTTGACAGTTGACCTTTGACTTTTTTGCATACTGTTTGGGCTTTTCGGTCGAGCGATAACTTTACATCTGAACTGGATTGACAGAAGTAAATATATGGCGGAATCGGGGAAGATGGGAGCGAGCAATGGCATTGGTTGTGCGATTCAAGCACTTTCATTTTCAGGCCTTTTTTAGCCCACTGTCGGGCTTACGGATCGATGCGGATCAGCTTATTAAGCACTCCTCACATGTGTCTTTTCACATGTTGGTTTTCTTCCTTTTCCATGTTTCTTTCTTTCCACCTGTTGCATGTGCTCCCAAAATTAGGTCTTTCCTTCCAAAATGGGTCTTTCCTCAAAAAGTAGATTAGCAATAGGCTAGCGGTAACATGGCGGCTGCGTCTGACCCTTTCGAGCGGTCTGCGCTCAGCAGCAATATTGTCCAGGCAGAACTTTATGCCTGAACTTCTTTCCTTTTCAGCAGTTTGCGCGGCTTTTCCTGTTAGCGTCTCCACTAACTGCGATGTTATCTCCTCCTACATCAATGTTGCACCTTTTGTATTGCATGTACCATCTTTTCTTCTCTTCCTCCAACTACACAATCATCGGTGTTGGTTGTTCGTGGAGGGGTTCAAATTCGGATTGTCTTTCTTGCTTCTTTGTCTGTGCGGTTTTCAACTTTGTCTGCATCTTCTTCATGTCTTGATTACCTTTCAAGTGCTCTGTGATGCTCATTGTTTTATGCCTTTGCTTTAGCTCTTGTATGGAAACATTGATTGTCTCCTCTTATTGGTCCCCTTGTTGGACCTTCTAGATCTGTTACATGATAGTCCACATATGTGAGGCTCTGTCGAATAACTCTTCGCCCGCCTTCTTTTCTCCAACAGCTATCACGGGTATAGATTGGTGTTCTCTCTTGTTCGAATTAGGAGTCGTAGGTTTGATATTTTATTTGAGCTCCTCAATTTCCTACATATATTTGTCAATTGTTTGTGATATCATGTTGATCTTTTCCTCTGCACTCCTCTCATATGCTTGCATGTTTTCTGGGATGCGATCATAAAACATCGTTAATCCTATTCCGGTTTAATTGTGTCATTTCTCCTCTTCTTTCTTCAAAATTAGTTGGTCGCATGTAATTTGTATCATTTTAGCGACTCCTCTACCCACCTACAAGTTGGTTTCATCCATGCGGGCCCTAGATTGCACCTCTTTCATTACAGCCTAGAGTCGTGCAATGCCTTGTGGGTATTTTTTTCCATGACAAATTCAAATTGATCCACATCCTCAAGGGATTTCTGCGTAGTCTCGTAATTCATTCTGATAATTTGGCGCGTGATTGTAAAAGTCTCCCCGGACTGTGCACTATCTCTTACTCCTTCTTTCTGTGTAGGGAATTAGTTATGTCTTTTCCTATTCTTTGCGCCATAACGATAGTCTGTCTCAATGCATAATTATTGGAATTCTCATGGAATTCTATGAGCTTAGCCATGATCTCTTTATGTCAGCCTCTGATACAAACCCACTTCTTCCCCTATCTTGGAATTTGTCGACTAGCTTCGCATCTTCTCTGTCGGTGATGACTGGTCTTAATGTCATACTTCATTTTTCTTGCACCTGCACCATAACGTTGGATTCTTTATTGTCTTGTGAGGATGCACTTACTGATACGTACCACAGGTGATTTCTTCTCCAACCTATAAAGTATCCTTCCTTTCGGTCTGTGGTTGGCTCCCTGTCCTTGTTACTGTTGATTTTCTCCTTGTTCGTTTTGGTACTGCGCTACTCTTGGTTGGATGATTTTGTGTTGTATTCGTTCTAGTATTATCGGTTAGGTTGTGTTTTCTTTCTGAGGAACCTACTTCATCCTTGTCCTTAGTCTTGGAGGATTGCATGGCAGACCTTGTTGTTGGTTTTGATACTGGCAGTTGCCACTGTGGAGGCTAGTCTTCAATTATCCATTCCGCTGCTTGATAGGTGTGATGCAATATTGCATTTCTAGCCATGCCTTCTTTGGATCCCTTGGGTTTGGATCCACGTGTGGTGCCTGGATGCCTTGAACCTGACTATCCCTTTAGTTTCCTGGAATACCTCCATAGGTATGTGCCACACATTAGTTGTGTGTTGTTGTATGTCTTCCAACAACATTGCAAATTGTTGTTTTCTTGTTGTTTCTCATTATCCTTGGCTTTCCAAAGGTACATATCTGTATAATGTCACGTCTATCAGATATTTGTTGAGAATTTGGTATTCCATCCTGCCAATGCTATCGCCAATTGTCGATGAGAGTAAATGGAACTTCATTTCCCGTTGTGCGATAGTCTCTATATATATCAAAAATTGGTTTAGGAGGTACAGTGCCCAAATGAACATCACTCATTTTGCGCACTACGTGGCTACTATAATAACGCCTGCTGGGAATTCTTATTTTCGATGTTTCCTCAATAGTTTTCAAGCCATGAGCTTGGTTGTGAACCTTATCGCATTATCATTGATATCCTTGATTACAATGCCCCTATTACCCCGACTTGTGTCAAACTATGCTTTGATAAGCTCTGTTATTTCCTTCTCGCGTTCCTTGTTATCCAGGTATTCCTCTGGCTACGTGTCGAGTGTCGATAGTCCTATGATCTTAGCAATTAGTGCTACATCTATTTGTACTAACCAGTCCATCCAAAGGATGCCTCCATATACGCAGGCGACTAGTTATTTCACGTAGATCCCAACATTCTTACCATGCCTGAAATGTGGTATGTCTAATAGGTTCATAATGTCAGAGTTATACATCCCGATTATCTACTCTGCGGGCTCTATTATTCGTTTACTGAGGGGTCCAATTTCCCCTATGCATTTAAAATAAATTAAGCCCTCAACCAAATGGCAGAATTTGGTGCGCCTTTTATCATGGATCTGCATGCCTAAACTGGTGCCGCTCCCAACATATCATCCGCGTGACCATTTAGTTTGGAATCTGGAATTGAGTATCCGGCCATTGTCCCGTTAACGCTTTTGTCCCACGGTAAGATGGGTCACACCTCTTCCAGTCTGCGTCCTTATTCCCTTTCAAAATTTGAGTGGAATTGGTGATATCCTTATGTGCTTCCCATAAGCCTTGATGGGTCTATATTTGATCCCGGTGTTTCGTCAGGATTCGCAGGTGTCTCAAGGTTAGGGTTCAAAATTCCATTCCAAGCCCTCGAGCTCTGCCCTATTTCCCCTTGTTGCATTGTTGATGTTTTCCCTCTTGACGGAGTTGGTGATTGGATTGAGGTGGTGACATCTTCCAGCTCGACCACATTTTTAGATTGTCTCATTCTTTCCTTGCGCATCTTGCCGGTAACCGATTACGCCTTTATCTAGAGCATAGAGCCGGTCAGTCATCTTCTCTAAGTCACGGCACCTTGCGCTGTCAGAATTCTAGCTGGAACACTCTTTGCTAAAAAATTGCCGTGTTGAATAAGCGGCAGTGCTTTCGTCTTTATGGGCTACGGTGGGTAATGGGTTTTCGCGTTTTAGGTGCATTTTCGCCGATTAATTTTCTTTTGCGCGTCGTCTTCTGATGTTTGTCGTGATGGTCATTGCAGCTTTTTTCGCCTTTGTATGGTTAGATCAGCTTCGTCTTATTTGTTTTCTTCCATTTTCTATTTTTTGTATTTCTTTATTCTTTTCTCCTTTTTATTTTTTTATCATTTTTCTGTCTAATCTCTGTTCGATTACACTATATGCATTCTTTTTCACGTGTTGTAGCATACAGAGTTAGTAGGTCAGTTGTCCCTGTACAGTTTTAGTCTACTACCGTTGATCATTCCTTTGAATTATGTTCCTCCCAAGACTTTTAGCTATCTGGATCTATGCAATGATCTTTACTTCATGGCCCTGTAATGCTTTCAAATTTATTAGAGGGTGTTGAAAATTTTTTATATCATAGAGAAAAACTAAGGTCTTCTTCCTTGAAACTCTTCTTCTTAATATATCATGCAGGTTGTCTCTTGCTTTGTATGCTTCCTGGTGAAGTACTGCCAGAATCTTTTCCTCTTCCATTTCCAGTAGTTGACTTAACCTTTCCTTTGTTAGCTCTTTACGTCATGTTGGTAATTGTTTCTCGTGCGAGGACTGGGTACCATAAATTCAGATGGTACTACTTCTTCCTGCATACCAATCCAAAGATTCTTATGTCACATCAACAATATGTGGTCCTATATCCCCATAGTATTATGGGTATCTTCAAATCCCAATAATCCCTATCAACGTAGATTTTTGTCAAGGAATTTTCCAAGATCTTATTGAAATCTTTTATTGTTCTATTTGCCTAAAGGATGATATGGTGTACTTTTTGGTGATGGACTTCAAACTCCTTTCAGTCGAAAATATAGGTGCATGGTCACCATCAAAATCCTTGAAATTCAAATGTAATGGTGATCACTTGCCTCCGACAGAAGTGTGTTGTTGTCTGCATATATAGTCTTGCCTAGTCTTGCTTTAATCTTGTTAAGTATTTTGTTGAAATAATGATATATCTATCTCCTAACCATTTTGTTGGTGGATTATTAGGTCCCACAAAGTCTGTACTTCATTTTTTCAAATGCAATAAGTCACTTGTGGTCTTAGAGGCATATAATCTATTTTGTTAGGTTTTCGAACCCTCTGACAAACATCATTTATGGAAGAGAATATTTCATGGCATCTTTATGGATTGGTGAATTCATCATAATCCTTCCATAATGCCTTCTGTGTAGTAGCTTTTCTTGCATAGTGTCCTCCAACTATACCTTCATGATTTTCTACCAAAATTCTAGGCCTTTCGTGTTCTATTTTACACCTTCTCAAAATTTTGTTTATGCCCATCTTGTATAAATGTCATCAATAAGTTGATAGTCTATGGCTCTGACTACCAGATTTTTTCTTATGCGTTGTGCTAAAGTCTTGGGTGAATCCTTATTATGAAGTATTCAATAATATCAACGAAATATTCATCAACTACCTATAATGAAAATAATTGCGCATCAAAAAAAATTTCTTCCAAGTTAGTAGGTTCTTCTCCATTAGTTATCCTTAATGGTGTCCAGATCTGCATTGACTTCCTGGATTTAATATTACTTCGAAATCAAATTCTTGGAACAACAATATCTACATATCTCTACCCCAACACTAACTTGTTGACTAGATATTTGAGGGCATAATGGTCTGTGAACATTTCAAAGTGTTTACTGATAAAATGAATTACGAATTTCTGCAGTGCATATACCATGGCCCTGACCTTCTCTTTTACAGTGTTATAAATACGCTGTAGTTTGACAACTTTCTGCTTACAAAGGCTATAGTATGGTCTAAGTCCCATGCTCCTGGATGTGCTAGAATTGCTCCAAGTGTTATGGCCGATACGTCTACATGCACATGAATATTATTTTCCCAGACTAGGAATACTAGATAGGTGTTGTGACCATATTTTATTTTAAGGTGCCCAATCCTTGTTGACATTCCTCATTCCACTAAAATCCAGTGTCCTTCTTTAACAATTTTTCCATGGACACATTAATCTGTGCATAGCTCTTTATAAAATTTCACCGTAATAGGTGGTATGTTCTAATTTCTCTTAATTGGTAGCAATTTGTGGTGGTAAATTTACAATGACAATCTTAGTAGGATCCACTAAGTAACCTTGTTTACACACTATATGTCCCAACAATATTCGAAAATGTGTACCAAAGACCTAAATCTTTAGATGTTCAATGAGATCTGACATTACATGCATCTTTCCAGCATGAGTCTTAACAGCCTACATGATCTTTTAATAGATTGTATATAGTCTAGTCATCCATATATAATTCAAGAAACTTGCAAATGAATTCAGCAAAATAGAGTTATGACTACTCTTGGCTCATAGTTGGTACGTTCTTTTGTCCAAGATATGTTGTATATTGGTGGGGATCCCCATTTTGTAGCAAAGTTAGTCTTATACATGTCCTCTGAAGATATTTTGATCTAATGGTAGCTTTGAGAATCCAATGCAGCAAATGAATATGCTTCCTGGATCCCATTCTAAGATCTCATCATGCAAAATGGAGTGAAATAGTCATGTAAAGCAAGCATCATTCGGTTCCTCGGATCTACAAATCCAACTTATCCCCCCTTGTTTCTTTCTTGGACTACCATAGGACTTATCCATTCATATTCCTCTACTTGTTCTATGATACTAGCTTCCAATATTTTGTCAATTTCTGCTTTCACTTTCTGCTTATATACTAGATTAGGTCTGTAACATCTGCGTAATTCAGTCCACTTGTAGGTTTGAAGATATCCTCATCTCCTAGATCCCCTGCTATGCATTTAATCTCTGTAAAGGTCATTAGGAATAGGTCACATTGCCGTGTTACCAATAACTATGTAATATTTCTATTGTTTATTCATCCCAATAGTCTCAATACTTGCCATTTAGGATTGCCATTCGTCTCAATGTTAACTTTCTTAACTTTCATTGTTGTGAAAATACTTGACTCTGAGATGGACCTTCCGTCTATTTCTCTCTCAATCTACCGTAATTTAATGTTAACGTGGATCATCTTCATCGGGTGCTTCCTCTTCAACATGACCATGAAAGTAACTCTTTGAGCTGTATGTATGTTTTGGGTGTTGATGACATCTTGTTAAACCTCTAGTTCATTAATAAATATCATTCCCTGTATCATCTTCGGTGTTGAATCCATGTTGGGGTTCTAATGTTCAAATGAGAAGGTTACTATGAAATTTTGTTGTAAGCATGTCCATTCTATAGTGCCTCTACACAATTCCTGGTCTATATGCCAGTTCCTTGGGATTCCTTCCAATGTCTGGATAAAGTGATGAGTCCATTCATATGGTGGTGTCATCCTCCAATATGCCATGCACTTCTCCAAGTGTTGCTTGGTGTTCCTTTTCCATCATACTTCTGCATTTTATTTCTCCCCTACATTGTGTTGAATCTAATGCACAATAATCATTTACATTGATACCAGTCTATAAATGGTCGCTTTATGTGCACCCCACCATCTTACTTGGGTGTTTCCTTGGAATTACAGTATATACGGCTAATATCTGATTTCTAATACTTCTCTTCATGTTTTCATAAATTCCTCTAAGTCATTTACCCCATGAAACTAGGAGGTTCTGTAATCTATGTACCAACCCATTTTATTGCATAGTCTATTCTTGTGCACCTTCTTGTGGAAACTTCATGTGTGCATTGTTTCCAATTCTCCCGGTTCATATATGAATTGGAAGCATGTGATGTAATGCTTATCCAACTTAGTTAAAACATACTCTGATTGGAGTTAACATAATCTTCTTCTTGTCACGGTAGTTCTATACAACTAATTTATTCTCCATATCCAAACAAGTGGGGTTCTACAAACCTTTCTCCATTAGATCCATCAGAAGGATGGATCTAATGGTGCAATGACTCTATATTCACTGATTCCAAACACCATTTTCATTGTATTTAGGTTGATTATGGATTGGTTGTCAGTACCAATCTAGTCGAAGCAATGTTGGGTAGATTGTTGTGCCATCTACTATCTCTATTACTTCAGAATCTGCCATAGTGCGCACTCCAACCAAATCTATTGTCACTTTAAGTCTTCCAATTGGTAGTACTATGTGTTGATTTGTTAATTTCAGTTGGACATATGAATAGCCACCAATGTGGGCTCTTCCATACATTACCATGTCTTATTAGGTAAAACATTTAATTTAGAGCCTAAATCCAATATGATACCCCCCATATTGAAATATCCAATCAGTGGCATTCAGTTTAAATTCTCTGCTTGTCCTTCTTCTTGTGTGGAATGATTGTTGTTTTCTATTCTAACTTTCTTCTACGCCTCTACCTGTTACATGTTTCCTAGCATATTTGTAAGATCTTGTGGATGATGGATCCTTCAATAGCAACGATTGTAGAAAGTTTTTATGTTACTTACTTTATCTAAAGGGTTGATAGCCATTAATTGGTGATTTCATTGAGGAGATTTCATACATTAGAGTTACGATTTTGCTCTGTGATTGATGTAGATATGACATTTTGGCGAAACTCATCTAGCACTCATTTTAAATGTTTCCTTTTCTTCTCATGCATCAAACTTGTTTTGTGGACTAGTATTCTTCTTAACCCATTGGTGTTGTGTTGGATCTTGTTTTACTACGTCAATTCCTGTCTTGGCTCCTTCTCGAGTGACTATATTGATGTTTCTCCCATCCTCCCTAATACGTGAGATCATTGAACATTTTTAGTTGATACGGTTCCTTTTTTCATGTATCTTTCCAAGAGTGTTGGATAGTCTTTTGTATCATGATATTACATTCGCGGGATAATACAGCCACATTTCAGTGGTGGAAGTGGACACTCCCTTACAATGTGTACTAGATGTTGGAAGTTGTGGCACACTATATTCCTCTGCCTCATCCGTCCTCCTCTTCCTCGTCCTCCACCTCGATCTCCTGTCATTGTCTTTGGTACTGTATTATATTGCACAAAGGTTATTGTGGCTACGCATTGTTGTATTGTGGTTGTGCATTGTTATACTATTGTTGCACATTATTGTATAATTGGTGGTACCTGGTTTAATTGAGGTGTAGCTTGTCATCATCATTTCTTCTTTCACACTATATAAGTATATAGGATTCTTTCTCATCAGGCTCAAATAATCCTACAATCTTTATCATCATAACCCACTGACTTGCAAAATTTAAATATGGACTTTTAAGTACTGTCTTATACTTATGCATCATTGGACAATGATATGGATCATGTATGTGTGTTCGATTTTGCACCATGGTCCTCCTGTTTGAAAAGGGTTTGGTACTCATGTTTCCATGTACTACGTGAAAGTTGGACATTCATTCTTGGGGTGTCCTTCTGTCCTGCAATGTAAATGGTACACCAAACAATTTCTCTTTTCTTTTTTCCCTTATTCTGGTTAGATGAAATGTTAGGTTCTTAAAATCCTCCTTCAACTCTTCTATTATTGGATGTAATCTTCTGATCTTGGTTCTCTTCCAATTGTAAATTTGTAAAACCTCTTCGAGTTTGGAACCACATTTTCTTAATGGGTATTTCAAATGTAGTAACAATGAGTTCACAAATAGATGTCTATGTTACATGTCAGTCATTGCATATTTCAACTTGCCTTTGAGATGCTTAAACCTCCAATCAATCTCCCAAACAGACTCAACTGGTTTTCCCGATTTCAATCATTTCATTCATGTATTATTCTTCTGAGTTGGGCTTCTAAATTTCGTTTATCAGTAGTTTTTTCATTTCTTTAATAGTCCTTGTTACTCTTGGTGGACTATTTACATCTAATATCATGTACCAATCCAGTACACGGTCTCTTAGCATAATAGATAACTACACAAGTTTTGTATCTTCATTTGTGATATACTTTTCTTAATATTCCTCCGCGGATGAATAAATTGTTCGGTCCTCGATACCTCTCTAAAATTCTGAAATTAGCTTTGATTGTGGGATCATGTCTCATTTTAAAGCGTGTTGAAATACTACCTCCGATGGTTTAGATATTTTATTATTGCTATAACTAAATATCAGGTTGTTTCCTCCTTGTTAGGATGTGTTTCTGTTATCTTTCTTCCCACTAAAATTGATTGTCTAAGCGTTGGTGTTCTTCGGTGTGTTAATTAGTACGTAGGGTTGTAGGTTCCATTGATGGTAACCTGATTGTATTTCTACCTTATGTTCCTTCCTTTGGACCTCATGTTTTCCATTCATATGTTAGCGTAGTATTTCCTCAATTTGCTCCACAACCTAGAGATCCTCTACCCTCTTCCTCATCTCTTTCCAATCCCTCTCTGCTCGGTTAGCAAACTCTCTACTTGTTATTCATATTATATTGGTAGGGTGCTCCTCCATGTCTTTCAACTGTTGTCATTATCACGGTTTATCTAGTCTTCTTCATCATCGTTAGATTCATATCCTCCTTCTTCTCTCATATCCATCTCTTCCTCCATTTTCCCACCTCTTGTCAATGTTTCCCCCTTCCCCCATGCATGCGAGGAAGTTTAGCTATCTGATTCCATAATCATCACACCATTTTTATACAGTAAAATATTGATAGTATACAATGATCAATATACCTACCTCACAGATTACCCAAGAGCGCTCCTTGTTTGTTGCGTTGTAAGACTTTCTGTGTCTCTTTTGCAAATTCATTCGATAAACCAGTAACAATCTTGTCTAACGAAATCTCTGACATAAATTTATTTGTTAACTTGTTGTAAAGCTGCTTACGGTTCCATGATTCCAATCCAATTGTCTGATTCAATTTGTTGGGTGGTTTCTATTCCAACCTCAATAACCACTCTTGTAACAAATCACGGAAATCACTGAAAAATACTTCATACAAGTCACTAAACATGTATTTTCCAGATATTTGCACGATGTTAACTTAGGGTTTTGTTATCCTTCTATGAAAAATTAGTATCCTTTGTTTTCTTCATCTTTCGATCTCTGCCTTCGTTGGATTCCTGGCCTGAACATTTCCTTTTATACCTTCATTCTCTGCACGATTCTTCCACGGATCCCATCCACTCAATCCTTTGATTTCGGTAGGTAACATAACCATTTGTTGGTTTTAGATCTCCTTGCTACTTCTTAGGTTGACCTAGGTTCATATCTGAACAAGTTTCCAACAAAACCCTCTAAAACTATCAATGCTCCTCTAGTGAAGCCATGGGCAACGTTAACGTTGTCACACACCACAACCTCACCGAGATAGGTCTATATGGGTGACTGATACTCAAGTTCTTGAGTCCTAGGAATGAGTGGAGATCACGGGGTTGTGATCTATCATCTTCGTACATTGATATTTTTTATTCATTCAAGTATTTCTAAGATTCATTTCATCTTTAAGCTCATGCATGCATTCTAATACATCTAGTTAATCATTTATTCATAAGATAACCATTAACATGAAGTAATCATTCAATGGACATCACATATAACACCGGTGATTTTATTGTGGTTACTATCTAATTTCGTCCACAAAGGTTTGTCTTCTCTACTCTTTATTTAGTCTGCTACAAAATCTGGCGTTGCGTGCATTACATATTCAATCATACAATGATGATGAGGTTAAGGAACCTCTGTTAGGCTAGATCACACCGAATCCTCATCTTGTGATCTAGCCCTCAAAATCTACCTTACTCAACTCTTTTACAGCTCAACAAATTTTTCACTTATCAACAAAGTTTTGTTATTTACTTAACTGAATAGACATAACAGAACCCTTCCTAGACCTCCTAGGTTTTTATTTATACTATTTTACAAGCTTATAGCCATTACAACCTTTGTCAAAAACCCCAACCCTAATATGGTTGACTTGTCTTCCTCCTCACATGTGGCTTTTACTCTTGCATGTTGATTTTCCTTCCTTTTTGCATGTTGTTTTTCTTTCCAGGTTGTTGCTCCCAACGTGGAGTGTTTCCTTCAAAATCGTTATTTCCTCAAAATAGGCCCTTTGCCAACACCTGCTTCTATATTGTCTCAACATTTTTTTTATTCGGCCAAAGTTTTTTGTTTGCTATATCAGTTTTATTTTTCATGTCCAAAATAGAATTTGCAACACCATTATCAAATTTAGAAGACAATTGAGCTTTGACATCCTTGATGATTTTCTGTTGTTTCTAATCAATAACATATCATCAACTTATACAAGACCACATAAATAAAATGGTCACCAACCTACTTGGATTACATATAGTGAATAACTCACCAACCTACTTGGATTACATATAGTGAATAACTTTTCTTCTTCAAAAACCAAGTCTCAATATATAAGTATCAAACTTTTGATACCACATTCTTGGGATTGTTTTAATTCATATAGGGGCTTCTTCAGCTTGCAAACCAACTCCTCCTTTCCCTTCATTGCAAAACCTTATGCTTTCTTCATGTATATTTCTTCTTCAAGATCCACATGTAGGAATGTTATCTTCACATCCATCTGTTCTACTTTAATATCAATAGCAACAACAATAGACAAAATAAATCTAATATAAGTTAATTTAGCAACAGGAGAAAAAATCTCACCAAAAATCAAATCCATCCATAGAGGAATATCCCTTTTCTACTAGGTGATATTTGTACTCCTCTACCTTACCTTATGCATTCAACATCTTCTTAAACACCCATTTTCTACCATTAGGTTTTCTTCCAACCCGTTGTAACATAAAAAAAAATTGTTAAATTTTTCTTATGTTTCAAAAAATTTGCTTATTTTCCCATGCCTCAAATCCTTTACTTATCTTAATTGTACATTTAGTTTAGGTCACTTTTGATTGAATAAGTTCTTGTTTTATTTTCCCACTTTTTCAAGTTTGTTTGATTGTTTGGATTTACTTAGTCATTGAGATTAGTGTAAACTCTTTTATACATTCTATTAAGTCTAATTTGGTTCTTAATTTTGCAAATTTGAGTTTATCTTTTCTTAATTGTAAATATTGTATAGGTCCTTTTGGTTTATTTTCGATTTTATTTTTCTTTGATTTTAATGTTATTTTCTCATACTAGGAAGCATGTCTTACATTATAAGGGATTTCTTATTTTTACCATACAATTAGTAACTTTTTAGTTAAGGAAAAAGTTATTTCTTATCCAATATAATTTCATTGTTCATTCAAAAAGAAAGTGATTGTCTAACATCATCATTAAGAGCACCACCCATCTCATAACATAAACTTGGCATTAGTGATAATCAGAAATGGGAGAAAACTGTAGGCTCGGTTTTTATTCACCAAAATTTTTCCCGGTCAAAGCAACTCTCATAATACCTCGCTTCTGTCACCCAATTGCATATCACAATTCTCTATAAATCAAATCTAAAGGGTGAAATTTATAAATAAGGAAGTTGAAAGCACTTAAAGAAGAACAAACAAACTCGTCAGGGCTATGGACAGTCGCTGGCAGCAGGTCAATGTTTGTGATTCACATTAAAGGGGATATAAACGCTCACAAATAGAAATACAATGACAATTTTAAAGAGAGACGAGGAACAAATGTGTGCAAAGATTTGGTTTGAATAAAGATTTAGGCCTTTCTGTGATTTCATGACTGATTAGAAGCTTTGTCTTATTATAACTCATGAACTCCATCTCCCTGCTCTTTTTGACATGTTATGATAAGTAAAGAATATTGTTGAATGAATAACTAATCATTTTTAGATATTAAGAATTGTACTCCTAAACTATTAAGTGAAAATGCCAATCCAAGATTAATAAGATTAAATAAGAGAATCTCAACCTTTTAACTGCTGCACTTAGTGTGTTTCCATTTGAGGCTTCAATAGTTCCATTTAGTTTTTGGAAATATTGCCTTTGTTCACATTTCATTTTGTTCTTGCTTGATTTAAGGGTTTGGTTGGATGATTTTCCTTTTTGTTATTTGGTTTCCACCATTATGATTTCGATCATGGGGTTGTTGGATCATGTTTATTTGTTGTTTTGTCACACACATGATGGTTATGCCATTTGAGTATTTTCACTTTTCGATCATTCAACATTCTTTTTATGCTCATTTGGACTTTCTCAAAATGGTTTTATGTTTTTGGTTGCTTGAATTTGGGTTATCATGATGATTTGGCATTTTCGTCAAGGTTTGGGTTTTAGTGCATTAACGAATTAAATGAGCAATTTGGTGGATTGAAGTAATTCAATCATCTATCAAATTTTAAGATGATTGATTCACTCATAGGAAGAATATATGTCAAAGAATGAAAGTGATCTAGATTATTTTCAGAACGAAATGAAAGTAGAGATATTACAATGAAATACACATAAAGATTGCTAGAAACAGAGAAATACAATGATACAAGATTTCTATTAATGAAAGAAATATACAGAGACTGTAAAAATATCGAGTGTAAGACTCGCTAGAATGGTGGAAACTTTATCTCTTAGAAGAGATGTGACGGATATGCTCATTCGCAAGAAGATGATTACAATGAGGTTCTGAAGGAATTTTTACGATAAACATGAATTCCAAAACCCTAGACATCCAAAAAAATAACCCTAGGAGATGAAGCACCAAAATTCATGTGGGCCCCATTGGGGTAAGTTAGTACATTAACTTCCTGGGGTCGTAACTATTGCATACGATCTTTGTTTCAGGCATGTGATAGCCCGTTGGAAAGGTAATTTCGAGAACTATGCATTATGTCATCAAAATTTGACTCCGTCTACAGTTTGACTTTGGCAAGCCAAGAAAACATTGTTTATATATCCAAAACGACCCTGGAAGTACAAGAATATGTACTAACATGAAAACTTCCAAAATAAGCCAGTTGGAATAGGTGGGTGGCCACCAATATTCACCTAGATCAATCCTCTCCCATTAGGAAGCAATGGTCTTCATTGCATTGAGTGCCCAGAGAAAAGGGGAAAGCATTTTCTGAATCTTGGTGAGTGGTGTGCCTTGTTGGAGAAGTTTTGTTGCTTGGTTTGTGGAAGGCTGTCACGAACCTGTTGCCGGCAGGGTTGAATCTATTCCACCAACCTGTTGTCTCTAGGCTTGACGAGGCATTGTGTAGGAACCATTCTAGGTGAAGAAATAATATATGTTTTCTCTTATGCAATCTGCTAGATAGAAGGTGTTGAGGTTGCAGTGGCCTTTTATGCATCCTTTGAACAAACTGGGAAGAGGATGGATTTTGAAGTATGAGAGATTACCTTGCAACACTTTTTTTTGTGGAACAGTAGTCGGAACTACCTCTGGTATCCTATAGAGTTGACCCCATAGAGTAATAATGACACTACAAGGTCGAGACTCATAAACAACATGAATTTTCCACATATATGGTTGGCCCAAAACAACATCACATACATCAAGAGGGGAAACATCACACACTACCTCATCCTTGAAGGGATGGATGCCATAGGACAGATGACACTACTGGCTGACACGGAGATCTCCTCCCTAGTGAAGCCACCCAATGTTGTATGGTTGCAGATGTGGTGTTTTTGACAACCCGAACTGTTTGACGACCTAAGATAAGATGAGGTTATTCTGGTTTTTGCTATCAACAATGAAATGCAACAGGGTCCCCTTCACCCACATCTATGAATGAAAGAGGCACTCCCCCTCTTCAGAATCTACCAGTTCTTCTACTTGAATTGTTGCGGTCACAACAATAGTAGTGGGGTCTACTTCGATGATCTGTCTGTTTTCAATATTTTATGGATCAGAATCCGAATCAGGGTTCGGCTCCTTGTATTTGATCTCGACCACCAATGATTGTTTCGAGCAACATTCATCGGTGTTGTGCCAGAGGATTTTATGGAAGTCGCATGACTTCCCAGTGTCATTCTTCATATTTCCTTTACCCTTCTTTTCCTGTGTCTTGGACTGGTTTTCAGGAGGCTGTTGGTTAGGGCCATCTTTACCATGCTTTGGTTTTTGTGTATTTGCAGATCCAAACTCCCATTTGTTTTGGTGCCTAAATTTATGCTTTATTTTGACATCATATCGATAAGATCTCCCAGTGATGAGATGTTTAGGAAATCCATTTCGGTTTGGATGTACCTATGCAGAGTCCTATGGTATTTCAGAACCATATGTCGCTTAGAGTATTTGATACCCAGCTTGGTGTGCAAGGTATGACAAGTATTTGTGAACTCCGACATTATTTGGCTCTTCTCTTATCGCAGTGTGGTCCATCTCATGTACTGGTCTTCATAGTTATCAATAGCGTAGTATTGTTCCTTGACCGCATCCACAAAAAAATCCCAAGTGGGTTCGGCGCCATATATTCCATATTCCTCTGTGGAACTTTTCTCCCAGTAATTTTCCCACCAATGTTTGACATGGGGGAGATCCTTTAGGAGTGCGAAGGTGATATTTTCCCTATCGAAAAAATTGTGAACAGAGAAATAAACTTCTAGAAGATTCAACCATTTTTCTAAGGCATCCGCATCTATCTGACCTTCAAATATGGGAATATCAAAATTAACTTGTACCTTGAAGGGAGAGGTTCCTCCAAAGTGGTTGCTTGATGAAGATGCACTTGTTGCTATTGGGAGATGTTGAAGGATGTGTGCAAAATTCTCCATCATTTCCTCCCTCTATCGCGCAAGATCTTGCTCAAGGAACAGGTTAATAGAATCTTCTGCTCCACCGTTTTTATTTTCTTCCACCATATAGGGTTTCTTTGGAGTGTGAGAGTGATTGTCCTCAAGAGATACAAGCTCGAGACCCAACTTTCTATACTCGGACATCGTTGGGGACATGCACTAAAAAACGATCAAGAGATGTATGCTCTGATACCATTGATCCATATTATTTTCGAAATGAAATGAAAGAAGAGATATTACAATGAAATACACATGAATATTTCCAGAAATAGAGAAATACAACAACACAAGATTTCTATTAAGGAAAGAAATGTACAAAGACTGTAAAAATATAGAGTGCAATACTTGCTGGAATGGTGGCAGCTTTATCTCCAAGAAGAGATGTGATGGCTACACTCATTTGAAAGAAGATGATTACAATGAGGCTCTGAAGACCTTTTTATGATAAACATGAATGCCAAAACCCTAGACATCCAAAAACCTGACCCTAGGAGATGAAGTGCCAAAAATCATGTGGGCCTCGTTGGGGTAAGTTAGTACATTAACTTCTTGGGGTCGTAACTTTTCATACGATCTCCATTTTAGGCGTGTGATAGCCCATTGGAAAGGTATTTTCGAGAACTACGTATTATTCCATCAAAATTTGACTTCGTCTATAGTTTTATTATGGCAAGCCAAAAAAACATTGTTTAGATCCCCAAAACGGTCTTGGAAGTACAAGATGTATTGACATGAAAAATTCCAAAATAATCCTGTTGGACTAGGTGGGTTGCCACTAATATCTACCTGGATCAGAAAACGAGCTGACAATTTTGGAATTTGCATAATGTATTATTTTTACGAGATCTGAATGTGTTTAAAAATTATGCATTTATATAATTTTCCCTTATTTGGAAAAATAAAATCTACTCAAATAAGGTCTTTTCATATGCATTTATTTCATGCCTTAAAATAATGTTTTTCAATTTTAAGAAGCTATTATTTTTGGTAAAAATGATCTTTACACAATTGATAAGTATTCTTATTCTTGTTTAAGCTAATTCATGAATATAATTAAACTATTTACATATAATGGTTAGATGACAAATCTTAACTAGAATATATGTTTGTCTTCCTGTAAATTAATGTCATACAAATTAGAGAACTTTTGAATTCCATCACTTTGTGCAAGTTTCATTTACTCCAATGATTAGTTTGCAATGAAATCCTTTTCTTTAACATTTTGGGGTAATTATTAATCTTATGGATCTTTATATGGGCATAGTGGAATTTTTATTGAAGAAACCCCAAATTCACCTTTTGGAAACCCATAATTTAACTTTTTGGAAACTTCAGATTTCAAATGGTCTAATCTTCATTCACATATTTTCTACATATTTTGATCCAGCCCAATTTGGAAACCCAAAATTTAACTTTTTGGAAACTTCAAATTTCAAATGGTCTAATCTTCATTCACATATTTTCTACATATTTTGATCCAACCCAAACACATTGAAGGAACATACTTATGGATGATGTCATGAAACATGTCCATGAATTTGGAAGTTGCCTCCAAAAGTTAAGATGCACTCCACCTAAGATTGCAGAAAAGGGTCCGAGAACACATCATAAAGAAGATAACACAATAACACTTACCAAAAATAGTGAAGCGTAATGTTTTCCACCGACTTCAATGTCTCATCCACCAATTCCCTATATAATGACACCAGTTGGTTGCAGATAAAAATGAAATCATTTAAGAAGGAATTCCATGTGATATTATATTTTGGTATCACAATATTCAAGATTGATATGAGGAGCACACACGGGAATGAGGCTACATCCAAAAGGTTTGAGGATATTATATGAGATCGTGAACAAGCACGGATGGTACCAACTCAAGGATTTTGTGCCATGAAAAGTTCGAAAAGAAGACAAAGGCCAAGTGGAAAGGTCAAAGGTAGCACCACTATGCCATTGTGTTATCATTTCACTAGTTCACTAGGAAATCATCCATGAAATACAAAGGAATTGTTTCAGTACGATTGGAAGAGGATAGTGCAGTACGAGCCAGTGAAATTGGGCGCCATATCTACAACATCACTTATCTAGATGATGTCATTTTTCCAGGAAGAATGTCGGAAATCGATCATTGAGGATAACACCAAATCAAAGATCTGCACATACACATGATCCACACGTTTCACTGTAGAAAAGATTGGGATTCTATCACAGAATTACAAAGAAATCGTTGAGGATAATCCAGTCTAAATTCAAGGAGAGACCAGAGAATCTCATGCACATGATTCCTCCATATGAAATGCAAATTAACTCATCAAACCTGTTAAGCCACTCTTGAATAAGTTCCACCAACTCAGGAAATCGCAATATTAATTTACAAAACCCGCAGGTGAATTAAGGTAAAAATGGAGGATTTGAGGTCTAAGCTCAAGGAGAACGAAAACAAACTCACATAGCTATAAAATAAGCATGAGTTGAATATTTTGGGGGATAAGAGGCTTAGCATGCCAATAATTTTCTGGAAGCAATAGGATGCGTTTTTTTTATGAATATTGTAGGGCAATTGTAATTCTCTGAGACACTGACGAATAATGTATTAAATTCATTGATCATTTTAAGGAGATCCTTGTCTTCTTTCTATTTCTTGTATTAAGCTTCTCAATTTCTGATCACTGTTCTTTTCTTTCATTTTATAATCTGCAATGAGATTTATATAGTTTCAAGATAGGAATTTGGTATGACCACCACTTCTGTCATATATGTTTTATTGATTTTATGACGTAGTCATATTCAATAGGAACATATACATGTGCTTGCAAGTTATTTAATTTAAGTGTATTAATGTTGGATTCATAATTTATTCCTAGCCTATACACTTAATCTTTTATTGTATTCACCGTTTGAGATGCCCAACAAACCATCCTTTCTTCATCTCAAATTTATAGAGATTGATTTTTCCCTCTATATTTTGAGATTTAATTGCCTTCTTATTTATTCCACCTTTAACTATTAGCTTTTATGCTTTGTTGAATGAGACTCGGCCTAATGTATTAGGCCTTTCATCTGATAGGATTACAATTTCTTAATCCAGACACCTATCATTTTATCTTAAACCTTTCCTGCCTAATTATCCCATTCTTTGTCTTCCAAATCTGGCACCTATGCTTAATTATTATAATTGTTGCTTAGTGACAGTGGGAATCCGATGTTCTTAAATCATATGAGAGATCCCTCTCTAGTCCAAGAGCTAGCTTGTGGCCTAAAGTTGGTTTAAATATGTCTTGGCATAGTTTCTAAACAATTGGAAACCATATCAAGTTACAACACATCTAACAACTCAGGTTGATCTAGAGTCTCATTTTTATCCAAGGCATCCATTTCTTCAACCATGGATGATCCAGGTGGATATTACTAGCCACCCACCTATTCCAACTGGCTCCTCTTGACAATTTTTAGTTCATCATGTTTCTCTATAATGATGACATTTATTTGTAATTGTGGGTTCTACACTTCCATAGATATCCTAAAGCCCTACACAACATCCAGGTGGATATTGGTGGCCACCCACCTATTCCAACTGGTGTATTGTGGAATTTTTCATGTCAGTACATCTTTCTGTACTTCCAGGGCCATTTTGGGGCCCTAAACAATGTTTTTTTTGTCTTGTCATAGTCAAACTATAGATGGAGTTATATTTTGATGACATACTGTGTATTTTTCTAAAATACCTTTCCAACGTGCTATCACGCACCTAAAACGAAGGTCGTATGAAAACGTTACGACCCCGGGAAGTTGAGGTACCAACTTACCCATCGGGGCCCACATAATTTTTGGCGTTTCATCTCCTAGGGTTAGGTTTTTGGATGCCTAGGGTTTTGAAATTCATGAATAATGTTAAAAAGGTATTTGGTTCCTCATTGTAATCATTCTACTCAGATGGATGCACGTTGCAGCCACATCTCTTCTCAGAGATAACTACCACCATTCGAGCAAGTTGTTTTCATTTCTACAGTTTTACAATTTCAACCTATTTTCTTTATTCAATAGAATTTATTGTTCACTGGATATTTGTTGTTGTACTACGTATCTTTGTGTTAATGTATTCAATATGTTATTCATTTCATTTCGCTCATAAATATAGATCAGTGGCATCAAAGCGGTCCGCTCTTCATTTGTTTTTCTTTGTGCATGTCCCTGACAAGATATGGGTACAAGAAGTTGGGACTTGAACCAGTCAAGCCTTTGTAAGATTGGTTTCTCCGAGCTTGAAAACAACTCATGGGGAACGAGAAGAAATATGATGGAGTAGGAGATCCTTTTAAAATGTTGCTCAAGGAAGCCCTTGCTCGACAAAGGAATAAAATGATGGACAACTTTGCATAGATCCTTCGACGACTGCCCACATGAGACACATCTTCATCAAGCAACCATGAAACCCCCTTCAAGGTACAAGTAAATTCTTATATTCCATTATTTGAAGGATTGATAGATGGCAGATGTTGTAGATAAATGGTTGAATCTACTTGAAGGGTATTTTTCAATCCACAATTTTTCCGATAGGGAAAATATTACTTTTTCACTCCTCAAGGTTGTCCTCCATGTTAAGGACTCATGGGATACTTACTCTAAGCAAAGGGCCACAGAGGAATATGAAATATTTGCGGTCTCCCCCACATGGGATTCATTCAAGGATTCCATTAAAGAACAATACTACCCTATTGGAAGCTATGAGGACCAATACACAAGATGGACCACGCTGCGAAAAGAAAGGGACCAGATAGTACCATATTTCACCAATATTTTCCATACCCTATGCACCAAATTGGGTATCAAAGACTCTGAACTACAACTGGTGCTCAAATATCATGGTCTTCTACATAGATACATTCAAACAAAAATGGAGTTTATGCATATCACATCATTAGGTGTGGCTTATAAATATGTTGTCAAGATCGAGCAAAAAATTAAGTAGAAGAGGCGAGAGTTTGGATTTGCAAACTCTTCACATTTGAAGTAGGGAAAAGGTGGCCCAAACCCACAAAACAAGGGACAAAGCAAAGATGGCCACTCTCAGGAAAACCATTCCAAGCCACAACCCAAGAAGGGTAATGATAAGTCAAAGAAGGACATGGGAAAGTGGTGTGAATACCATAAAATCCCTTGGCACAACATTGAAGAATGACGCTCCAAGAAGTCATTGATGGTCGAAATGAAAGATTTCGAGTCAAAGGTAGATTCTGAATCTGAATCTGAATCAAATCCAGAAGAAGGGAATTAGATTATCGATGCCAAACCTAGTGCCACTGTCGCTATCACCAAAGTCCAACCAAGCGAACCATAAGAACCAAAGGAAGGGGAACGCCTCTTTCAGTCACTGATGTGGGTAAAGGGGGCTCTGCTTCATTTCATTGTCAATAGTAGCAGTCGGAAGAACATGATCTCAACAAAGTTCGTCAAGTGGATGGACCTACCGATGACACCATACCCGCAATCCTACACCATCGTTTGGCTTCTCCAAGGAAGAGATCTTCGCGTCAACCAACAGTGTCATTTTACCTACAACATCAAGTAATTTAAAGACAAGGTATTGTATGATATTTCTCCCCTTGAAGTTTGTGATGTTCTTTTGGGCCAACGATATTTGTGGAAGCGACATGTTGTGTATGAGTCTAGACCCCACAGTGTTATTATTACTTTGGGTAGACAATTGTACAAGATACCAGAGGTAGAGCCACCTACCACTATTTCTTTAATCTCTACTAAGTAATGTAGTAAGGTCATTTCACAAACCGGGAAGTTTGTCTTCTTTGTGATCTGTGCTCACAGTAAGCAGAAGGTCATCGCCACATACATGACCTCTACACAGAGCCTCTCTTTGCAGAAAAATGAAGTGGACAAGATCATGGAAGAGTACAAAGAAATATTCTCCTCAACCATCGGGGTACCAACGAACTTCCAAGTCAAGCATCTAATTGATCTCACCCCCGATGCACCTCTGCCTAATGGACCAATATATCTTCGCTCGCTGATGGAAAATGACAAAATCAAGTGTCAGATCCAAGAGATTCTTCAAAAGGGGCACATCAGGCCAAAATCCTCCCCTTGCAGAAGCTCGATTGTACTGGTGCAGAAGAAAGACGAGACCTGGCGGCTCTGCATTGATTATAGAGCATTAAAAAAAATCATAGTCAGGAATCGATACCCAATACCCCGAATTGATGACCTTCTTGATGTTGGCATGTTTATAGGAAGAATGTGCTTGTCATTGATGGCAATAACAACAACAAACCAAACCTCGAGAGCACAGAAGACGAGAAATCTCATAAGAGATAGCAGTTTCCAGAAGTGCATATGAAGTCCAAGAGACGGAATCGCAGGAGGAGCGAAGGTCGAGACCCGTGAACACTTAGAAAAACTTCTAAGTTAGAGAGATCAGAAGCTTAGGAGGAAGAGTGACAGTGGTCATTGGATCACCGATCCAGAGGACCAACAACCATCAGATTGAATTAATGGAAGGGTAGGATAAGCAGGGCAAAAAGATTGAGAATTCGATAATTTTAATTTCCGTCAGTCATCAGATTGATTTAAGTATAAGGACAGGATATGCAAGGGATGAGATCTGAGATCTCGATCACCCAAATTTCAGTCATTCGTCGAATCGAAATAAATGGAAGGATATGATAAGAAAAGATGGAGATCCATTGGATTTAATCCAAGGCAAAGATGCATCGCAGACAGATCGAATTGTTGATCTAAGATCTTTATCAACAAACAACATTCATTTCGGGTCTAAATATGTGAGGAGGTTACGCTATGAAGAAATCACTTCGAGAGTTTTAGTTTGAGATCTGAAATCCCCGAAGTCTGGAGAGTCGAAGAGCTAGAGTAAACGTCAGTCGTCAGATCATTTTAAAGTGGAAGGACATGATAAGCTAGAAAAGAAGCATCACAAAAAGACCAAGCTGTCAATCTAAGAACATGATTGATGAACAACATTTAGTTCGGGTCTAAAAGTTGCAAGGAGGTTACTGTTCAGGGATTCTCACTTCAAAGGAATTGACAACTTGAAAATTCAAAATACCCGAAGTCCTGAAGTGAATGAGGATCCGCGTCAGCAAGACTACGTCAGCAAGGACACGTGGATCAATCAGAAAATGACAAGTGTCAAGTTGATTCAACATTTCAGGTACGTACAAATCACAAATCCAAGTGACACGTGGCAACTACTAGGCCCATGACACGTCATCAAGTGACGTAAGTAAGTGACGTTACTCCGAGAGTTTTACTTCGGGAGATTTACCACCAGCACTTTCCAAAATTTTCGAAGTCCCGAAGTGGTTTGGGGTCGTCCATCGTCGAGGAGGATAGGTGGCATGAGATCCACAACTTCGGAAGTTTGTGGATGGGGAGAACGTGAAAATCACCGAAGATAAATCTCGACCGTTGATCGTCAAGGGGACTACGTGACAACTAATCTGAGATTTCGGAGAAATCTCACTTCAAGGATTTCCAGTTGAGACTTGAGAATTCCAAAGTCTAGAGCCGCGAAAGGATCGTGACTGTTGATCCGAAAGGGACAAGCGTCAGTGGATTGTTAGCTTCGGGAAAAAGAAAAGGAATGTTGAAAGGTTGGAAAGTTGAGTTTTTTGAACCCCGAATACCCGAAGGGATTTTTACCATTGATTCGAGAAGACCATGCGTCGTTAGATCATAGACTCTGGGTGAAATTCTCCAGGAGCAAGCGTAGTTTGAGAATCAAGACTCTCGAAGCCTGAAAGGCGAAATCGATCTCGTCCGTTGGTTTGGAGGGCCACATGTCACTTGGTCGTTGAGACTAAGGATCGTGTGTGGATGGAGGAAAGAAGGAAGGAAAAGACAATAGATCGGATTCGTTGATCGAGGGGAATCTGTTAGAGACCGCGAGATCAACGATCATGCCTGATTGCGGGATCAGAAGTTGCTCGGAAGTTAATTTTCTGAGGGTAGTCAGCAATTGAAACCACGATATCAGAGAAGGGGTATGTGGCAGTTGGAGGTAGATTGTGGGGAGAAAAGAGGTTAATCCCAAACCACTGTTGGACACGCCCAAAATCATTCACTTATGAAAGGACATAGCCCGAGGTCACATGCGACATGGGGATAATGAGAAGAGAGCTCGTGCCCACAACCACGTGGTCATGTGAAGTTAATCACCCAAGGTCATATCGAAAAATAGGGAGCTAGTGCTCACTAGACAAAGAATGTGAAGCGCCTTTTGAATAGGCATATGGTCACTGCCATATTTCACATGAAGGAAGGGACTTAGAACCCAAAGAAGCCAAAAAAAATGACTAGTTGTAACTGCCAGAGAAGATGAATAATTTCTACTGACAAAGAAGCAAAAGATTCTCAGGATAACTGCTAGAGAAGCCAAAAAAACTTGAATAACAGCTAGAGAATATGAAGAGTTTGCATGATGATCAGGCAGGCGACTCCATGTGTGAAAGACATGCATAATAGAGAAGAGACAGAGTGTCTTTCGGAGAGTGATGCATGTGGTTAGGATGAGACACAATGCATAATCTGAAGGGGATATCCGTGGCACAGTGAAGAGGATGCAGAGGAAACACAGAGAATAAAAGGTAGAAGAGAAGCTGAACAACGAGGGGTGTTGAGTGCAGGAGGAAAAAGAGCAGAGCATAGAAGATGAACGATGTAGAAGAAGAAAAGAGTATAGAAGTTGAAGAAGGCAGAGGAGACATGGATATGTAACATACCATATCAGAGACAAAGCAAGTAAGTAAAGTTTTGTAAGATTCATTCAGGGTGGTAGGGTGGTGCTAGGGAGGATTGCAGTCTCTAAATTCTAGTTGGTGCTAGAAGATATTCTGGGAGTTGGTTCTTCCATCTAGTGGGTGCTAGAGAAACCTAGGAGTTGTTGCTTCCATCTGGTTGGTGCTAGAGAAATATGAGAGTTGGTGCTCTCTGCAATTTGTAGCTTTCTATCATAGGTTGTAGCCTCATATTTGAGTTGGAGCTCAAATACTGTGATGTACATGAAAGTCGGAGCTTGATTGACATCCTAAGAAGAAGAGGTTTTCACCCTTTATGGGTTTCTTCAGGAAAATCAATGTCTTTGTGTATTCTGTGTAATTGATCATTATATATCTATACATGTTAAGTTATCGACAACACATTAAATAATAATATAGAAAGAATCAGAAAATAACAATAAAAGTTTCAAGCTTATATACATAACGGATTAACCCCCCCCGCTCTTAGTTATATTTCCAACAATTGGCATCAGAGTCGGTGCCTTTCATCAAAGGTAGATCCTTAAGCTTGAACATGACTAGTCATGATGGTAGTTCAACTAATAGACCCCCTCTATTTGATGGAACAAACTTTGCCTTCTAGAAAATAAGGATGAGAATGCATTTAATGTCTCTGGGTGCTGATGTTTGTAATGTCATTGAAACGGGATATGTAAGGCCTGTAGTCTTAGCCTCAAAAGATGATAAGTTGAAGTTTAGCTTTAATTCAAAAGCAATGAATTCCATCCTCAGTGGACTTTCTGAAGCCGAGTTTGTCAAAGTCATGCACTGTGATTCAACAAAAGTTATGTGGGACAAGCTATTAAGTAGTTATGAAGGTAATGAAAAGGTGAAAGACGCAAAAATTTAGACTCACAGAATGAAATTTGAGCAGTTGAAGATGGATGAAGACGAAACTATCAGTAAGTAATTCTTACGTATAGAAGAACTTGTCAACACTATGAAAGGCCTGGGTGAAACGATAGCTGAATCTCTTCTAGTCCAAAAAATATTTAGATCTCTTCTTGATAGATTTAACTCAAAGGTCTCTGCTATAGAGGAATTAGTTGATCTCAAAATGTTGATACTAGATCAAATTCTTGGAACCCTAACTTCTTATGAAATGAGAATCACCAAAGGTAAATCCACTACAAGAGAGGCATCTTTTAAAGTGGAGAAAAAAAATGACTCCGATATAGATGAGATTGAAGCAAATTTTGTGAGAAGACTGAAGAAAGGATCAGACAAATACAAAGGTAAACTGCCCTTCAAATGTTTCAACTGTGGTAAGATAGGTCATTTTGCATCTAAGTGTCCTCACAAAATAAAGGATTAGACATTGACGATGAAGAGAAGCACAAACAAAAGAAGTTCTATAAAGAGAATAATTTTAAGAAGAAAATCCTTTGTGTAAACAATGATGATGATCCCTCAAGTGATGAAGGAAGTGATTCTTCTATTGAAGATAAAATAAATGATATCATGCTAATAGATTTAGAAGATCTAAACACTGAATATACAGGAAGTGAGTTCGCTGATTGTGAAGCAGTAGTAGATCTAGAAGGAGAACTTGTCAGTGCCATGGAAGTGATTGATAGACTCAGAGAAAAGAAAAGAAAAGAAAAACAATTACTGCTCAGGTATGAGAAAACATGCAAGGAACCATCTGAAGAAATTGATATGTTGAAGGTTAAGTTAGAAGAAGCTAAGAATATTGAAGACATCCTCAAACAACAATTGAAGGAAGCCAAAACAAAATGTGAAAAATTGGAAGCTGAAGTAGTGACTATCAAAAAAGATCTACAGAAATTTTAGGCCTTATATCAACATAATCTGACAAGATTAAAGCCTCAGAAGGATTAGCCTCCATTCTGAATCAACAAAGGAATTCAAAGTTGAAAATTGGTTTGGGTTATGAATAGGGATCAAGTAGTGGTTAGCCAAGCAACAAAGAAACCATCAATTTTGTCAAATCTACAACCATTGACAACAACAAATCTGCAGAAACAAAGGAAGAGAATCACCC
>SNQJ01S0016686.1:2898-25234 GCA_010110895.2 Picea sitchensis
ATCTCAGAGTTAGGCCCAGGAAGAGTTCCCTGAGGATGGGAGCTTGTGCCAAGTTGGCACCTTGGTATTGTGGACCCTTTAAAGTTCTAGGTAGAGTGGGACCTGTAGCCTATAGTCTAGCACTTCCTCCCACAGTAAAAGCACATAATGTTTTCCATGTTTCATTATTGAAGAAGTATGTACACTATTCTAATCATATAATTGACTGGTCTGTGATCCAGGTGGAACCAGAGGGAGAATTCTTTCCAGAACCTCAATGCATACTGGATAGAAAAGAAACCCCACTCAGGAACTAAACCATTGCATAGGTCAAGGTGCAGTGGAAACATTTTGGCCCAGATGAGGCTATGTGGGAAATGGAAGATGCCATGAAACATCGTCCTCGATGTTCTATCTAAAAAAATCCCTCCCCAGTCTATAAAAATAACTATATTGGCAAAGAACTATGGAAAACTCAAAGATGTGAATGTTTGATTTGACGGACCTTTGTATAAATGTCGATGAATGTAAATTATGTTATGAAGATGTGTTGCATGACTGCTGGGAGGGGGATGTGCTAAAAGAGACCATGATGGATAATGACAGGTGGTGGAAGGGACCTAGAATGGTTGCGTTAAATTCCACCGAGCCAGTAATGTACTGGTTTTTACTTGCTCAAAGACCAAAGTAACTCTCTGACCTTGGAATGAATTTCCCATCAGATTGGTAGGTGGGGAGGCTCCTCAGAGTTAATGAGGGGATGGGGGTGAACCGCCCATCCGTAAAAAATCTCAGGCCTGACCATGGATGGGGAAATTCCCTCCACACGCAATCTTGCAGAGAAAAAGGCAAGAGAGGAAGTCTGGTAGAAGAGAAGAGGAAAGAGGGAGAGAACGCGACAGGGGATCGCGGAAGAGAACTGGAGAAACTCTGGAATCACAGGGAGCTCTAAACATAGGAGAAGGAGAGTAACCTTCGTCCTGGAATTATTTTTATGTATCACTAGAAGGAGATTAACCTTCGTCCTAGACTTCTGTGGAGCTGGAAATAGGAGATTGAATCTCAAAGCATTGTGGTCTGGCTCAAGGGTGGCTAGTGGTAAATTTGTTTGGAGTCACTGAGCCTATGGTTGGGTGGAAACGAACACCCCTATCAATAGTTGCATCACGACTGGTGGATTTGATAAGTGTTTTATGCCTTGTATTTTGAATTGAATTATTATGAATACATGCTCATGCTTATACGCCCATAATGATTTCTGTGTGGAACGATTGCTTGGTGTTTTAGACTGGAAATAATGGATGCATGTGTACACTTACATGCCATAGTTGGTTTCCGTACAAATGATTAAGTCTGGGGCATGAGTTCGCTCCACCGAGAGTCATCTTGTTTTCTTGATTCTCGTAATGTTCTAGGAAGGCACCCCGAGAGTACTCTTCCCTGGGAATTACCCCATAAATCTTGGAACCACACAGAACCTTTACCCAGATACTCGACTAGGAACTGTCGGAAGGTCCATGCGATTTGGGTCTGGAAACCTTATGCAAGAAAGAGTAGCTCTCTAAGGTCTTGGAGTCGTGGGAGTTGGAAGCTCTAGGAGTTTCGATGGCCTGGATTGTGAAGCTCGGATCTACGGTTAAGGTTGGATTCTGGACCCCCTTTTCCTATCTACCTTTAATAGGGGGGGGAGGGGTCCAGAATTGGCGACTTGAAATGGGCTCCCCCTTGTCTAGGACCATAGATCAAAGAATATGTTGGGGCTTTATTGACCGTCAATATTAACATTTGCATAGGCAGGAGAGTGGACTTGACAATGTCCTAAAAGTCTCGAAGTATTCGGAACCGTCCATCGGCACAGGACACGTGGCAGTCGGGTAGCATTTCGCTGACCCACGACTTGGAGTGGTCAAAGGGGTAGAACTGCATGAACTCACGATTCACGAAATCACGACGTGATCATGGTCGTTGTTCCAGGAGTGATCTGAACCATCCGTTTAGTGTGAATAGATTTCATCATTTCGGCGTTTTGGCACCCGAGAAACCAAAGGGAGAGACCCCTCATCTTCATAAGTCGTGAACTCACGGTATGCGAAACTATGAATCAACTTAGTGTGAATAGGTTTCGGCATTTCGGCATTTCGACACCTGGGAAACCAAAGGGCAAGACCCCTCGTCTTCACCAGTCGTGAAATCCTGGTACTCGAAACCTCGACGCGCTCTGAGGATGAACTCTAGGTCACAGGACAGGGTCACGTGGTAGAAAGGAGGAGTCTCGAAAGGATATGGACCATCCATCAGAGGAGACGCATGGTGAGTGGTCAGGGTTCTGGGAAAGCTCCAAAATCCCGTGAGTCGTTGGATCTCGTACAAGAAATCACGTTTTGGGTTTTGGGGTTTGAAGAGTCGAAAGGCTTGAATCTCTTGCATTTCGAACTCCCGGTTACCGAAATCTCGATATGGCCAGGATTGTCGGATTAGAGGGGGAGAATCATAGCCATTTCAAGTTTCGGGGTTTGAAGAGTCGAAGGACTTGACTCTCGGGCATCACTGAGTCGCAAAATGTGAAAGGCACCTCTTGGCTTGGACCAGGGTCATAACCAAGGATCACATGGAGGTGAAGCTCGTGCTTGGTGCTTGAGTTGTACACGACGTGTTTTCAATGAAAGAACCAGTGGATTGGTTTAGTGACGGTTTCAACAGGAAGATCTCACTTGCTCTAGGACCTCGTAGGAACTCGGGGATTCTATCCCTCGAAAAAAAGGAGAAAAAGGAGAAAAATCTATTATGCCGTAGTGGGTGTGTTACAACCACATCACCACCTGTACTCTATTTTTCCATGTCATCGTTATCCGTCATGATACCATGTAATAATATTAGTCCAATTCATCATTTCCAAGTAATCAATTGTACAATGACACATCATCATTCCATTTCATGTCCATGTCGCAGGCTGTGCTTCATTTTCCATGTCATTCATCCACATTAGTTTCCATGTCATCTTCAGTATTTCATCTTGCCATTTTAGCTACTACATCAGTCACCACATCATCTATCATGTCACCTCACACATCATCATGGTACGGGTGTCTCTGTCGGTCATCAATGTTATGGTTTTTTCAATTGCATATTTTGGTTGAGAAACACGAATATTCGTTGGTGTCGGTGAACTCATCGAGCATCGACAAGATTACCAAGCCTTACAATTCCTGCACAAAAATCGTTCTCCCCATTGTCAATGCCAATGAAACAATTTTCCATAGTGTAATATTAGTCATCCAATCATAGGCAAGTACATTTCTAACTATTGGTCCTCCCTCATAAACTGTGCTAAAAATGTCATGTTTTTCCCGAGTGCAAAAAACGTTCTAAAAGGTCACCAATGAAAGAAGAACCCATGTTTGTAATTTTGTGATACATTTTGATCCTGAACTCCATTTGAGGAGTGTCATATACCATTGGAATGGTCTCACCGATATCTAAAACTTTTTAGTTATAATTGTTTAATGATTATGTGTTTCTTTTTTATGGTTTTGGAAATAAAGCTACGATATGTAGATTTTTTTTTTTTTGTCATAACATTTGATTATGATCCCCATTTTGAGAAGTCCATATATCATTGGAAATTTATCTTCAAGAGCTACAAATTTTGTTTTAGAAGTTTGCATTGTTTTTTCATGGTTTGTTTAAGGTTTTCGAAATAAACGAAATCAAGCTCAGGGAAGTGATTTGAATATTTCATTTTAATATCAATAAATTGTTTTATCTAATAAATTTATTATGAGAAGATATTTTTATTCCTAATATACATTTGTTATGATCCAGGTACATCCAAAGGGAATCATTTAGCATGATGAGAAAAATTTCACTGTTGCATGTTGCAAACTGGTAGATTTATGTCAGCCGACAAACACAAGAATGAGAACAAAAATGGAGGAATTGGTGACTGGGTGCATGAACATTCCAGTTTTATTACTAAATATTGTAGAATGACTTAGCCAAAGTTAACTATTCCTAAAATAAAATAAAATAAACAAATTAAAGACGCATGCACGATGTTGCTAAGGAAAGAACAACAGGTTGAATTATTTAATCAAGGAAATATTTATGAGGTTGAGCATGCATGAATTGAAGTCAATAGTTAATTGGAGATGTGGATAAATGCATGGATGATTTATCGAGACATTTGTTCATTGAAGATGAAAATTACACGAGGAGATTGCATGACTTTTTAAAAAGTCAATATTATTTTTATTCCATAATTTTTTTTTTTTAATCTTATAAATAAAGAGATAAACTTTTTATTGAGGGATCTTTGATCTCTTGAACTATTTTCAAGATATTTTCGATCTCTGGAGGGATTTCAAGTGGATTGTAACCAAAGAATTATTTCAAGGCTGAATTCAGAAACTCTTTGGAGTCAAGCCATTATGGTTAGCGAATAGAGATTCAACCTTTGTTGTTCTGACCATATATTTGGCATTGTTGAGTAGATATTTTACATTTGGTTTTGGGTTTGTATGTGTCTTTGAGGAAATTAATTAAAGCATGTTGTCCATTTTAGTAAATCTACTTTCTATTTTGGTTCCAGTTTTTCACTTGTAAAGGTGAATGTAGCATGGGCCTGCTCCTCTCCAACCCCATCCTTTCCATCTTAGTTAATGGTTACGTTAGGGGGCCATCCTTTCGCTGCGACCCTACCCAATCATAATTCAAATCCCTCCCTGTGGCCTGTCCAAAATAAAATTAAAAATGTGGGCATGTCTGGTGGCTTCGAGTCAAGAATTATTATCTTACGTTAAAACACTAAGATCTATTGTTCTGCTCATGCTAGTATTTTCAACGTAAATATGTGCACAACATTAAAAATGAGAACAAAGCATCAACAATTCTATCACAACATATCAAGAGAACTTAGTAAAACATATCAAGTTGAAGCACAGAGCACAACACACAACATTTACGTGGTTCACCCCCACTCTGGGGCTACATCCACCAACTCTTCTTCTTTATTATCGTCCTCAATCGGTTACAGCACAGAGCCACCAAAACCCTTACTCTGCATAGGACAGGAGATCTGCACAGTACTAGATCTTCCTTCCCCGAGTAGGTCTAAGCACACAGTCCTTCCAATAACTTACAATGACCTACACTTAGCTCTGCAAGTCTATCACACAGAATGCACAAAGCACTTGATCACATAGATCATACTACTAGCACTAAGCTATTCATCACTTCTTCTATTATTCTCACTTAGCACATTGGCCTCTTCTTACATTACCTAGACTTCTATTTATACACTTACAAAAGGCCTAAACATGGGTGAAACCCATGGTCCAACATCCCAATCCAATTACATTATCCCCAAAACCAAAAAAGAACCCAATGTGGGCCTATCATCCACAATTTCTGCTTCGCCTTGCGCTCTGTCTCCGACAGGTTGTCGAAGTCCCAAAAATGGTCAAGTATGACCAGGTATTCCCCAAAACTTGGTCAAGGGCCAATAGGCCCCCAACACTCACATGTGAAGTGTCTCGAGTCACTCTGGTCTGATCATCTCTTCTTCAAATGCCTCGAGCTTAGCTCGAGATGCTTCGACCTATTGCTGTGCCACATCCTCTTGCTCGGTGAACTCCTGAATGAGTGCATCATTCACCGGCCCTTCTAGGTGTTGCTGTGTAGAATTTATGACCTGCTCCATATCTTCTTCTTGGCTTTCAACCTCTGTAAATAGCTGACATGCTTTATCCTATACAGGTTGAAGTTGTTGGGTGACTTCCATCACCCTATTCTAGATTATATGGATCTATTTCTGGGTAGCACGCTACTCGTGTGATCACTTTATTGTTTCTATGGGTGACAGGGCCTTCAACTATACCTGTAGCTTTTCAACTTCATACTTTGCCTTTTAGAGTTGTGACTCCAATTTATATAATTCAGGGTTCTATTTTAGGTTCTCATAGGTCTAGGCACTTCGATTACTCAACTGCTTTCACTCCAAGGCAAGAGCTTTCAGTCTGTCAACTGCGCTGTGGGCAATTGCTTCTTGTTGGTCCCTTACCTCCTGGGGGGTCTCAGGCACAGTGTGGAGTTCTAGATCTGCTATGCATTGCTAAAGCTTCTGGATGACTTCTTCCAATTGTGCCACCTGCTGTGGGACTTGTTCTTTGGTCTGTACTTCAATGACTGTCATAGAGCGAAGTCCTTTGTTGACATCTGCTTTTATTTCCAGTTTCTCCACAAGAAAATGTTCTTTGCCTTGTTCTAATTGCGCTTTCTCTTCATCCCACTTTTCTTGGAGAGCAAGCTTCTCCATTTCTACAGTACTACACTGTTCTACAAGTACTCCCTGTACTTTTTTCAAAGCCTGAGTGGCTTGTTCTACTTTCTCTTCTGCACTTCAAAGTCTAGCTTCAACTGTATCAATGATTCGGTGGAGTTGAACTGGTTCATCTCCCACTTCTGTTGTTCCTTCTGGCAGGGGCATAGTGGAGACTGCACGACTATAATGAAGGGCTTGCTGGACCCCTTGTAGCTCAGTTTCGATGTGATCATACATCTCTTCTTTCTTTGCTTCCATCTTCTCTACTATCTCTAATGAAGCATTGTTCATCACTGCTACGATGAAGTTGAAGTCGTTAGGAGTCAATGTGGTCTACAACGTAGTTACAGGGTTTTTCAACTTCTGTTAGGAGGAAGGTTTCAGAGGTGAACCCTTCCTCTTCTTTATAATTTCTACTTCACCTTCTAGTCTCTATTTGACTTATTCTAAGTCATGTCCCTCACCTCCTTGATCTAGTGTAATGGAATCCATCCTCACAGATAGGTTGTCTATATCCTAGAGTTCCTCAACCCTCTTCATCTTCTTTGTTTTCTATGTCTTACTGGGCCTAGGTGTATCTTGTGTAGCTTCTGGGCTTTCGATATTAGACATTTCTGTGGGTTCTGTCGAAACAAGGAGGTCTACCGACCATTCCTTGGTAATTTCCTCCAGATCTTCTTCTATTAGTTTATAATAAGACTGAAGCTACTCCTTGTTTTCATCCATGTGCATTGTGAGGTATATGAAATGTCGGTCCACGCTGAATATCATCAAAGGTCGAAACCTGTATAAAGTATTCAGGGTCATGCGAGGCTCAGATTGGATGGCGAGATTCAACTTGGTGTAGTAAGTATGGAAGACAACATTGGATTGCCATTGCTTGTTCATATCATTCAAGTACCACAATGTACTGAAATTTGTAGCCAATGGTTCAAAGGGGTCGATGTCTGGGAAGGTTTACTGTCTGGTAGCTCCCATGCAACAAAAGCTATCAGTATCAAGAGCCAGCTAAAATGGATTTCATGCCCCTGATCTTGGGCTTCTCTATAGTCAATCTCTAGTTGGTTCACCAGGTACTTCACCCAGTTCATCTGTAGTCCCTTAGCGCACTTCCTTGCGAGGTTGACTACAAAGATGGATACTTGCGTGGGTCAATTCTTGCATACCAACTTCTCTGCGATTAGTTGATAGGCAAGGCACAATGTGCCACTTTCAATAGAATCTTCCGTGTAGCCTCGCATACCCTTCTCAACATTGCCATAGGTTTCTTTGATATTCTGAGTAAGAGAACAGACCGTGGTCATTCTAGGATAGCAATCATGGGGATTAAGGACCTGCATGCTCAACCCTATGATCCAATTGATCAGTGCCAGATCAACAATTATGTGACGGTTTAACCATAAGTATCCTCCATGGTAACTTGCTAGCAGCAACGTCACACAAGAATTAACCTCTTGGTGTCTGCCGACGTGTGGTATCTTCATAACGTTAAGCAGGGTGGACTGTGTGAGGTTCATCATCCATTTCTGAGGGACGATATTTGAATTTTTTCCTTTGGTTATGGTTAGGTACTTGTATAGGGTGAGGATGCTGTAAAATTTATGATCCCCTAGGTTGAAGTCACTAAAATTCAATGTTGTAATCTTGTCATGATCTGCATGGATTGCGCGTACCCCATTCGATAGGTATGCAGTGAGTAGAGTGTACTCAAAGTCTCTAGGTACACTATCTCTGTTGATCGCACCACTCAGAGGTGGTATGTAAGCAGGTAGGATGGATGGAACCAACTTCGCGTTGGCCATATTGTCTTTATTTTTTGTTCTTCTTTCTGCGTCATCTCAGGATGTTCCTACTCGAGCAGTTGTTGGGGAGGCTTTCACTCCTTTGGTTGATGATGCTTGTAAACCTGTAGATAATCCTCTCTCTGACATGATTCTTTCGGCTCTGAGGCTAGCGAGTACCTCTCTTATAGATTCTTCAGTTGTGCTAACTTCTTCAGACATATACACTCAGGATCAATATCTCGGGTTCTCAGAGTATCGTGGTCACTATAATAGGGTAGAGAGTAAGTGCACAGTGATCACTGTTCACAATTCATGCAGTTTGCAAGAAACAATTCTCAATTAGCAAAAGTGTCTTCCATGCATGGCGTGATGGAATAAGTAAGTAATCTCTGCAACGGATTATTTGCAATGGATATGGGGCTTCATTAACTTTTGTTCTATCTGTTATGGCACAGTCTAATAGTCTAGTAGTGGACCATAACTATCTTTCGAGCCATTCAGAGCATCAGCCGAATGGGTATATCAACTTCAATGGATATATTTCTTCACCATGGTGAAGTGTCGTGTGTCGTTGTTATGATATTCCAGTAGAGCTCAATTTCTACAAATTTTCCTTCTACGGGGTTCCCTCTGTAACCTTCTGTAAGTTATCTAACTTAGCTTTCTTCTTCATGAGATTCCTCGCCTTTTTACCTGCAATCTAAATTTCCAGGTTCTTTTTCCCATTCTGATTCTTATCTTCTCTTGGCATGGTAACTTCGCGCTGTTGAATGTCCTTCATAGGGTTCAGGATTTGTACTTCTTCCTTCATTGGCTCTATAGTGGGTGGTATATTCTCTTGCTCATTTATTCTTTCAGCTTCGACATTCAAATTCCTACATAGATTCGATTTATTCTACTGCTCTTTGATCAAGTGCGCTATTCTTCTGGTCATAAATTCTTTTAATTCTTGCTTCTTCTGTTCTAGAGCTTCCTCTTCTTCTTGCCTTCGGATCTGATCTTTCTCAATATGGGTCTTTCCTAACAAGACTGGAAACGAGGTACTGTCCTCAATAAATTTAATAATCTCAAAATCTTCTTTTGTTGAAGTTCCATTGGTATTCATAGTTATCTGGGTAATCCTTCCACATAGGGTTACCAGTTTTCCTTTAAACAAGCCTATTCCTCCTAGTGAAGGAACCATAGCAGGCTTTCCTAGGGTTTCCCACATGCTTTCAGTCATGACATTCACCTATGTTTCCTCATCCAGAACATAGTCTATGTCGAAGTCTCCTATTCTCACTTCGATTTTCTCTTTTTTCTTGAAGATTTATGACAAACTGATGTCTCTCTGATCATATAGGGTTTCTTTCAGTTGCAGTAGTACAATCTTTGATTCTTTCTAAGGTTCTTCTTTAATCTTAGTTTCTTGAAGTTCCTCAGGGTTTGCTTGTTCCATATTTATCTTTTCATGCCTAGCAATCATTCTAGGGCAATCCCGTACTTCATGGTCCATAGCCTTACAACAGAGGAAACTAGGTTTTCTCCCAGGGCATTCCTTAGCAAGATGTCCTGGTCTTCTGCAATTGTAACAAAGAGTTAATCCTCTCTTTCTTTTAAATGATCCCCAACCTCTCCTATACTGTGCACTAGGGTCATAGTAGCTAGCCTGCAAAAAAATCTTTCTAGGATCCTGCATCCATTTATTAGTCCAAACATTCTTTCTATGCATAGGTATAATATATATTTAGCTATTCTTATCATATCTATTCATATCAAACCTTTTTTCATCTAACAATGCCCTAGTTTTTAGGCTAGGACATAATCTATTAAACATACCTAAATCCATTCTTCAGAAACAAAAATTTTCGCTTATCTAGAGCACAAAACTTCCAAATTGTTATTCTTAACTTTATCAAAGCACATAGCTTACAAATCTTACCTCTTTTCTTCAGATCAAGTTTCTTGTCTTCAGATTTGGCTTCTTTTCTTCAGATCATACTTCTTTTCTTCAGATCGGACTTCTTTTCTTCAGATCAGACTTCTTTTCTTCATATTGGACTTCTTTTCTTCGACACAAAGCTTCACAGGTCAAGTAGAATACTGCGTGATAGAGAAATAGATCTACACACAGATCTTTCTTGGTTTCAGATCATATCTTTGCGCAAAGCTTCTTCTTCTTCAGTTCCCAGCAATCACAGTTTCAGGTCCCAGCAACAGAACCATTTGTTGGTACAGGGGCATACCCAAGGTTCAATGCTCAAGAGCACACCAACAAAGCCCTAACTACTGACCCTTTTGGCAACACCTGCGAAGCATATGAAGTCTCATCCAAGGTAGAGGAAAGGGTGGTTGCAAGACTCATGTGTCTGCAACCTTAGCTGGGACACAAATATGTAATTACAACACTTTACAAAGCACTTAGCATTAACAGTTCATCAATATTCAATAACTATTCTACTTCGTAGATAACACAAAGCATCATGGTATTCACTAGATCTAGGTTAGTTCAAAACTTAACAATAACAAGATAGATTAGATCTAGTAGACTAAGCACTAAGTATTGCCATACAAGTTAGATCTAACATTCATATACATGTAGAAAGCACAAAGCATCAACAATTCTATCACAACATATCAAGAGCACTTAGAAAAACACATCAAGTCGAAGCACAAAGCACAACACACAACATTTACGTGGTTCACCCCCACCCTGGGGCTATGCCCACCAGCTCTTCTTCTTTATTATCATCTTCAATCAGTTACATCACAGATCCACAAAAACCCTTACTCTGCATAGGACAAGAGATCTGCGTAGCACCAGATCTTCCTTCCCCAAGTAGGTCTAAGCACACAGTCCTTCCAATAACTTACAATGACCTGAAATTAGCTCTGCAAGTCTATCATACAGAATGCACAAAACACTTGATCACATAGATCATACTACTATCACTAAGCTATTCATCACTTCTTCTATTATTCACACTTAGCACATTGGCCTCTTCTTACATTGCCTAGACTTCTATTTATACACTTACAAAAGGCCTAAACATGGGTGAAACCCATGGGTTGACATCCCAATCCCATTACATTATCCCCAAAACCCAAAAAGGACCTAATGTGGGCCTAGCTTATGCAATTTCCACTTCTCCTTGCACTTTGTCTCCGACAGGCTATCGAAGTCCCAAAAACGGTCAAGTATGACCAAGTATTCCCCAAAATTTGGTCAAGGGACAACAACATATAATAGACAATTAATCGCCTTTATACACTAAATAACAATTAAAACCATTTTTTATTGTGACATTGAAGCATTTAACTGGTCTATATCACAATAATAAATTTTCAACAACAATGGGTAAATCAACGAAGAAAATTAGCAATTATGCCTTAGAAATTAGCCTTCAAGAAGTAGTACAATATCAAATTGCTGAACAAGATTTCTAAGAAAGTTTTTCCACAATATTAACTAAGTATGCATCAATAAATACAAGCCCTAATGGTTGTAGCATTCACTTTATGATAGCAGCAAGTTATCCAATGATTTTGTAAAGTGTCTAGGTATAACTAACAAGCCAATGATGTCATAAAGCTAGATTAATTGAGGGTTTTGAAGTTGTTAAGAGTATAAAGAATCACACTCATAATACTAGTGTCATCTACTTCCTTAGGGAAAATGGAGTCAAGATAATGCATCAAAGGAGGCCAAGCAAGAGAAAAGTGAAGATTTGAGCTATAGAGCTATCCCCTCATAGAACTAGGTCAAATCTCAAAGGAAGAAACAACTAAGGTTTATCCACTCATAAACCCTAAGTTCCATCCCACTTTCTCTAATGTGTCTATCAAAGAAGATGAATAGAACTAGGTTTTGAACCTAGGGAGATAGCCACTCCTAACCCCTAGAACCAAACCCTAGCTAACATAAGCCTTAAGGTGGTAGTCTCTCTTAACCCTTAGGGAAAATGTTAAATGCTTAAAAAATTCAAGGTGAAAACAACAAGAGAAGTGGATAAGCACTCTTAATCCTTCCTTAGGGTTTCAACATTTCAAAAATATCATGATAACATGAAAAATTACCACTCTAATAGAGAAAATTACCAAGATTAACCAAGAAAACACTACATGCAATCAAAGGAAACACTTACTAGCAAGGCGCATTAGCATCAGGAAACCCTAGTTTATGAATATATCACCACCAAAAAGATAAACATCTACCCAAAACATCACTCCAATAGTGTGCATAGACTCCAAGAGATAAAAATAAGTAGAGTGAAACTTTTCTAGAGAGCTCTCTCACAAGTGTGAGGAGACGTGATGATCAAAAAAGAGTTTGAGTGCTTCCTCTATTTATATGAGGAAACCAAGCACTACAATCCTCAATAATAAAGTGAAATGACACTATTCCATGATAACAAGTGGGGGCAACCCCTAAAAATAGCCTCTGGAAGTGATAAATTATGCAAATAAAACATCATAACGTCACACGTGTGGTGACGTCGAACCTCCAATGGGTGAAGAGACCCTATTAAGGCCCCATGTCATTGTCAAGCAAGTTAAGCAAGGTGGAAAACCATCGTCAAGTGCCATGTCAAATATCCAACCATCACATGGTGTCCAAGTGGTAAACAATCCCCAACACATGAGATCATCATCAAGAGAACAATGTTAGGGTGAGAGGGGCATCGTCTACGGTGGAGTGATTGTGCACCACCTAATTGAGTAGCTTCCAATCATAACCAACTGCAATGTTATCCATCAAGTGTTGGAAAATGTTGGGGGTGCAGTTCCCAAAGTGTGGGCTTCTTGCCCATTTATGTGCCATCATGGTCATATCTACAAAATGGAAGCACATACATCCATTTTCCAAGGTCTAGAAGAAGTGGGAGCATGTATCCTACTGTATCAATCCATTAGGTGACTTGACGTTTTGCATGTAACATCCCTAGTTTTTAAATGTGATTTAGGTTGGTGAGGTGATGTGTAACAATTCACCATTCACTAGTGAGCACATATCTACATTCACATCATCTTGAGGTTGAGTAAAGAGTCCTTGGAGACTACCATGACTCAAGAGTCCTTAAGGACTCTACCATGAGTGAAGATTCCTCGAGGACTACCACATAGAGAAAAATAATTATGTAGTTGATTGTTGGAGCATATACCCATTGCATGTGATGCCATCAGAAACTCTCACATTGAGGACCAAAGATGATTTTCCATAGAATTGTTATGTGGCTACTTGTATGTAGGTTACACAAAGAGGGATCCAATTAATCATTTGGAGTAGAGATTACACAGAGAATAGGTCTTTCATCCTCCAAAAAAGTATTAAATTCATTGTGCAGGGCACTATACAAACTGAGGTAGAGTCTAGAAATTAAATATCACATAGGGTCCATGTTGGTGAAGCGAATGGGTTATGAGCCCATCGATTATGGATCAGATGGTATCATAGAGGTTGCATTCTTGATCGAGACACTACTTCTATAACTATGAACACAATATTGTGAAATGCATCATGAGAAAAGAAAGCAAAGATAAGTTGGAAGACTTAAGGACCAACAATGCCGAGCTTTGAGAAGAGAATGGGAGCTTGAAGGTGTAGGTTAATATGTTTAACTTGAGGATGGAATATATGGAGAAGCACATGGAGACTTCTACCAAATTGTTTCCATTGCTCAAGAGGAAATTTAAAGAATGCCAAGCCTCCCTCATTGCATTCAGGACAGATTGGGACAAGCACAAGGCGTTTCTTGTATACGTTGGTGAGAAGGTCATTCAAATGGATAAATGTCAAGAGGATAGGTTCACACAGATGATGATGCAATTGCAACTAGAGTTGGTAGAGAAGGAGAAGGCCTTGAAAAGGCTTCAAGTAGTTGTCCAAGAGCACATAGAAACAATACAACCTTCCATTACCACTACAGATGCTAGAACCATAAATAAGGCCACCTTGGTAAGCTCACCTTCCATAAACATCTCTCAAGAACAACTTGGTGAATTTTATAAGCATACTAGGGGTATTGGCTCTAAACTGCTAAGGAAAATGGGCTACGATGGACAAGGGCTAGGCAAGAGGAGTGTTGAATCATCAACACACCCTTAAAATTTTTTAACTTTTGGGTACCACTTTTCTTTTAACCATTATATACCTTTCTCTGTCAGCTTTACATAGGTTTCATATTTTTCCTTTGTTAAGTTTATGCATTTTTTCCCTTTTTTTTCTTTGCATTTAAAATCTCAAGAAAATCCAAAAAATCTCATGTTTTGCATCAGGAAAGGAAAACAAAAGAAAGAATTTTAAAAAGAGAAAAATCACAACATTCTCTAAAGAGTGTCGATGAACTCATCAGGGGTTTGGGGTGAAAGAACAAGAATAGAAATTTACCAAACTCTCGATCCCGATGAAGGAATTTTGAAAGTGTAGATGAAGCCCTTGACGTCAATAGGATTTTGTGTCAATTCAAAACAACAAACATATTCCGTCGATCGTCGATGAAGCCATCAGGCATCAGTGAAATTGACTGAGTCCTTAATAAGAGCAACTCGTTTCAACCGTTGCCAATGAACCATGAACCTAAAGAATGAATCCTAGACGTTGATCACGAGAGAGGATGTATCCTGACCATTGAATTCCTTAATGTGAACTACATCCATTTTTGATGGTTGTACAAGATCCACATCATCGTCCACATCACCTACCACATCGACCTGCCATGTTTCCAACCATACATTGCCACATCACCATCTGTACTCTATTTTTCCATGTCATCATTACCCGTCATGCTTTCATGTAATTGTATTAGTCCAAGTCATCATTTCCAAGTCATCATTTGTACAATGACACATCATCATTCCATTTCATGTCCATGTCGCAAGCTGTGCTTCATTTTTCCATGTCAGTGATCCACATTAGTTGCCATGTCATCTTCAATACTTCATCTTGCTATTGCAACTACTACATCAGTCACCATGGCATATATCACGTCACCTGACACATCATCATGGTAGGGTGTCTTTGTCGGTCATTAGTGTTATGGTTTTTTCAATTGCACATTTTGGTTGAGAAACACAGATATTTGTCGATGTCGATGAACTCATTGGGAATCGACAAGATTACCAAGCCTTACAATTCCTGCACAAAACTCATTCTCCTGATTGTCGATGCGAATGAAACAATTTTCCATAGTGTAATATTAGTCATCCAATCATAGGCAAGTACAGTTCTAACTGTTGGTCCTCCCTCATAAACTGTGCTAAAAATGTCATGTTTTTCCCGAGCACAAATAATGTTCTAAAAGGTCACCGATGAAAGAAGAACCCATGTTTGAAATTTTGTGATACATTTTAATCCCAAACTCTGTTTGAGGAGTGTCATATGCCATTGGAATGGTCTCACTGATCTCTACAAATTTTTAGTTATAAGTTTTTAATGATTATGTGTTTCTTGTTTATGGTTTTGGAAATAAAGCTACGACATGTAGATTTTTTTTTTTGTGATAACGTTTGATTATGATCCCCATTTTGAGAAGTCCATATATCATTGGAAATTTCTCGTCAAGAGCTACACATTTTGTTTTAGAAGTTTTCATTGATTTTTCATGGTTTGTTTAAGGTTTTCGAAATAAACGAAATCAAGCTTAGGGAAGTGAAGTGAATATTTCATTTTAATATCAATAAATTGTTTTATCTAATAAATTTATTATGATAAGATATTTTTATTCCTAATATACATTTGTTATGATCCAGGTACATGCAAAGGGAATCATTTAGCATGATGAGAAAAATTTCAATGTTTCATGTTGCAAACTGGTAGATTTATGTCAGTCGACAAACACAAGCATGAGAACAGAAATGGAAGAATTGGTGATTGGGTGCATGAACATTCTAGTTTTATTACTAAATATTGTAGAATGACTTAGCCAGAGTTAACTATTCCTAAAATAAAATAAAAAATAAAATTAAAGACGCATGCGCGATGTTGCTAAATAAAGAACAACGGGTTGAATTATTTAATCAAGGAAATATTTATGAGGTTGAGCATGCATGAATTGAAGTCAACAACTAATTGGAGCTGTGGCTAAATGCATGGATGATTTATCAAGACGTTTGTTCATTGACAATCCAAATTACATGAGGAGATTGCATGACTTTTTAAAATGTCAATTTTATTTTTATTCCATAATTAAATTGTTTTTTATCTTATAAATAAAGAGATCAACTTGTGATTGAGGGATCTTTGATCTCTGTAACTATTTTCAAGATATTTTCGATCTTTGGAGGGATTTCAAGCGGATTGTAACCAATGAATTATTTCAAGGTTGAATTCATAAACTCTTTGGAGTCAAACCATTATGGTTTGTTAAAATTTTGTGTGTTTATTCATTATTGTCGATTCTTTTACAACTAATTAAGCATTACATGCATATAGTAATAAGTTCAATATTATTTAGCTATCTTAGTTGGTTGAATGAATTGTGGATACTTTCGATGAACTGTTATTTTCTTTATTAGTTAATCTTCTTTTTATGTTATCTGAGATATTCTGGAATTATTTCTTAATGTCTCATAGTTAGATCTTATCTCTTTCCACTATTAATTAGTTATTGTGTTCTGAATGTTATTTGATGAGTAATATATTCATAGTGGAATTATTTCTTCTGAAATATAAATTCTTAGATAGTTTTCATTTACTGTTGCCATAGGTTATCCTCAACACAGATTTCTCCAAAATCCTTAGTTTACTTCTTTTCTGCCATAGATAGACTTAAAACACAAAACAATAAAAAATAAAAAATTAGATAGCTTTTAAAGCCCATCAAACGGTTTGCAAACCATTAACCCAGAGGATTATTCCATACCAAATAGGGAAGATTCTAATTGGGCCTCTTCCTTGGGTTTAATCTCTTCTATTGAGCATTGGTAATTTAGAGCCATCAATAGAATTGGTGCTAGAAGGAGGGCTTGTATGACAAGCCAACCCAGGTGGAATTATTGTTCTAAAAATCTTTAATTTTTGGGTACCACTTTTCTTTTAACCATTAAATACCTTTCTGTTTCGGATTTACATAGGTTTCATATTTGTCCTTTGTTAAGTTTATGCATTTTTTCCCTTTGTTTTCTTTGCGTTTAAAATATCAAGAAAATCCAAAAATCTCATGTTTTGCATCAGGAAAGGAAAACAAAAGAAAAAACTTAAAAAAGAGAAAAATAACAACCTTCTCTAAAGAGTGTCGATGAACTCATCAGGGGTTTTTGGTGAAAGAACAAGAATAACAATTTACCAAACTCTCAATCCTGATGAAGGAATTTTGAAAGTGCAAATGAAGCCATCGACATCAACAGGATTTTGTGTCAATTCAAAACAACAAACATATTCCGTCGATCGTCGATGAAGCCATCATGCATCGGTGAAATTGATTGAGTCCTTAATAAGAGAAACTCGTTTAAGCCGATGTTGATGAACCATGAACCTAAAGAATGAATCGTAGATGTCGATCATGAGAGAGGACATATCCTAACCATTGAATTCCTTAATGTGAACTACATCCATTTGTGATGGTCGTACAAGATCCACATCACCGTCCACATCACCTACCACATCGTCCTGCCATGTTTCCAACCATACATTGCCACATCACCATATGTAGTCTATTTTTTCATGTCATCGTTACCCGTCACACTGCCATGTAATCGTATTAGTCCAAGTCATCATTTCCAAGTCATCAATTATACAATGACACATTATCATTCCATTTCAAGTCCATGTCGCAGGATTTTCTTCATTTTTCCATGTCAATCATCCACATTAGTTGCCACGTCATCTTCAGTACTTCATCTTGCAATGTCAACTAATAAATCTTTCACCACATCATCTATCATGTCACCTAACACATCATCATGGTACGGGTGTCTTTGTCGGTCATACTTGTTATGGTTTTTTCAATTGCACATTTTGGTTGAGAAACACAGATATTCGTCGATGTCGATGAACTCATCGGGCATCGACAAGATTATCAAGACTTACAATTCCTACACAAAACTCGTTCTCCCGATTGTTGATGCCAATGAAACAATTTTCCATAGTGTAATATTAGTCATCCAATCATAGGCAAGTACAGTTAAAACCATTGGTCCTCCCTAATAAACTGTGCTAAAAATGTCATGTTTTTCCTGAACACAAAAAACGTTCTAAAAGGTCACCGATGAAAGAAGAACCCATTTTTGTAATTTTGTGATACATTTTGATCATGAACTCCGTTTGAGTAGTGTCATATACCATTGAAATGGTCTCATCGATCTCTACAACTTTTTAAATATATGTTTTTAATGATTATGTGTTTCTTGTTTATAGTTTTGGAAATAAATCTACGACATGTAGAATTTTTGTTTTTGTGATAACGTTTGATTATGATCCCCATTTTGAGAAGTCCATATATCATTGGAAATTTATCATCAAGAGCTACAAATTTTGTTTTAGAAGTTTTCATTGATTTTTCATGGTTTGTTTAAGGTTTTCGAAATAAACAAAATCAAGCTCAGGGAAGTGATTTGAATATTTCATTTTAATATCAATAAATTGTTTTATCTAATAAATTTATTACGAGAAGATATTTTTATTCCTAATATACATTTGTTATGATCCAGTTACATGCAGAGGTAATCATTTAGCATGATGAGAAAAATTTCAATGTTGCATGTTGCAAACTGGTAGATTTATGTCAGCCGACAAACATAAGCATGAGAACATAAATGGAAGAATTGGTGATTGGGTACATGAACATTCCAATTTATTACTAAATATTGTAGAATGACTTAGCTAGAGTTAACCATTCCTAAAATAAAATAAAAAAACAAACTAAAGACACATGCGTGATGTTTCTAAAGAAAGAACAACGGGTTGAATTATTTAATAAAGGAAATATTTATGAGGTTGAGCATGCATGAATTGAAGTCAACAGTTAATTGGAAATGTGGCTAAATGCATGGATGATTTATTAAGATGTTTGTTCATTGAAGATGCAAATTACATGAGGAGATTGCATGACTTTTTAAAAAGTCAATTTTATTTTTGTTCCACAATTAAATTGTTTTTTATCTTATAAATAAAGAAATCAACTTATGATTGAGGGATCTTTGATCTCTTGAACTATTTTCAAGATATTTTCGATCTATGGAGGGATTTCAAGTGGATTGTAACCAACAAATTATTGCAGGGTTGAATTCAGAAACTCTTTGGAGTCAAGCCATTATGGTTAGCGAATAGAGATTCACCTTTTTTGTTCTGACCACATATTTGGCGTTGTTGAGTAGATATTTTACATTTGGGTTTGGGTTTGGGTTTGTGTGTATCCATGAGGAAATTCATTAAAGCATGCCATCCATTTCAGTAGAAAAAATCTGTTGTCCATTTTGGTTCCAGTTCTTCACCTATAAAGGTGAATATAGCGTGGGCCTGCGCCTCTCCAACCCCATCATTGTCATCTCAGTTAACAGTTACATTAGGGGGCCATCCTTTCCCTATGACCCCACCCAATCATAATTCAAATCCCTCCCCGTGCCCTCTCCAAAATAAAATTTAAAATGTGGGCATGTCCGGTGGCTCCGAGTAAAGAATTATTATCTTACGTTAAAACACTAAGATCTATTTTTCTGCTCATGCTAGTATTTTCAACATAAAGATGTGCACAACATAGGAAATGATATATCTGACATTGTATTTTGGATCAATTTTTATGAAAGGAAGTAAAGGTGCGGAATATGTTTCTCACACTAATCTATGAGAGAAGAATGTGTGTAAACATAGAAGAGAACAATGACAAACAAAAACCCATTCTAAAGAACATTCAATGCATTATTCAACAACTAAATGGTTACAATACATAGTCTTTCTGCTTTCAACATGAGTGTGGAGCACTAGCATGAGGATTTTAGAGAACTTTTTATATATAATAGTAAGTTAAAACTTACACACTGATTTCCTCCAACCCGACCATTGAATAAATAGGAGTAACAAAACTATAAACCATTTATGGTTTTCCAATTCTACATGTCGGAAACCTCTGACAAGTAATTGGCCAACTGCTACTACATAGTATTCATTGCTCACTAGTTCTTTACATTTATTCCCTGTCACTACTTTGCATTTATTCCTTGCTACTACTAAACGATCATTACCTACTCCACGACAAGAATGCAAGGTATATGACACACATGTCCCAACATTCTCCCACTTGTCATATACCTTGCAAGAGTATAAATAAGAACATATCAAACTATGAGCTAATTGCTAGGGGCCATAAGGCTTATAAAATCACAACACCACTTGAATTTCCCTATGCTCATCAATGTTGTTAATGCATGTACAACATTATGTAATGTGTCAACTTTTTCTAGTATCTCATTTTCATTCTCTATCATGTCCCTGTTGGAACATCAAGCATTGATGGTTCATCACACATCTCCTAGATTCAGTCAGTCAGGAGGTTTCCCTACATATGGATACATTCGATAGGGTGATCGACCAACACACTACACCAATCGGTTGAGTAGTTGACGTTCCTGTTGGTTGGATAATTGACCAATAATCGAATATAGTTGGTCGGTGGATCGACTATCCCAATGATCGATAATGAGTTGGATGCACAAGAGGTCGAGTTGAGCATCCTTGTCGAGCTGAATTGACAGTGTGGATTTTACAGAGCCAACTCCAACACCCAACAATTACATGTAGACAAGATATTCCATATTCTATGGAATTTACTTAGATATTGAGGCTATAAAAAGAATCCCCCTTGGGTCATTTTCATCATGGCGATCAAGAAATAAAGATCCAACATGCACTGTTATGTTTTGATCACAATGCCCCTTGCTTAACCCTTGTAACGATTGTTGGTCTCCCAAATTAATGTCATTTTCAATGCCAATTTACCCTTTTCCCCTTTCAAGACCACTTCGCCATTATAAGAAATCACCCTTCCATCACATTTTGCATACATTGGTCATCCAAAGCTCATAAGGTAAATGTGATGAATTTTTATTACTTTTTCCATAGTCTTTGATTAATTAAAGATTAATATCAAATTATTGCTAATGATGGTTATGAATCCAGGTTCTGTAACCACAACAAAGAAGTCTTGTAACCCAAGTTGGAGGTTGTCATGTATTTGAGCTTCTAGAAGAAAATATAAGAAATGGGTTTTCTCCCCAATACCCTCGACCTACTCTCAAAAAGTTTCCCAAGGAAGGATTTTCACTCCAATCATCTGAATACACAAGGTAGCGTTAAACTTGTAAACCTGGGAACGAAGAAGTTTGGGGACAACTCCCACAAGCCATTAAAGTGTTGGGAGTGTGGAGAGCCTCATCTAAGGAGGAACTATCCATGTTTAATTGCAACAAACAGAACTGATGTTCACAATTTGCAGGAAGCCTCGACAGTGGGAGACGTGGGCAGAAGTCTGCATTGGATAAATGCAACCATAGATGGTCGACAAGATGACCACTAGTCCTCAGTGGTAGAAATCGAAGGTAAAATCAATGACACTCGAATTTATGTTTTAATTGACCCTGGAGCTACGTTAAATTATATTACTCCTGATGTTAAGTTAAGTTAAGTTAAGTAACAAGACCTATGTTCCTCTTTGGATGTAGATATGGATGTATTTCGACATTTGGGACTTGCTTGTTACATATACGTGGAGTTCCTACTTATACGCGAAGTTCCTACACTCTCAAGCTCTTAATGTTGGTTCTAGAACGCATTAGGAAGGCACTAGCCAATGATCAAGGTTCTAGTCAATTGTCCCCAAATTGGAACGTGAGCAACATAATTGGTTTGAGAATGCGAGTTGGAGATATTCTCATGCATTTCATGTCACAAGAATATCTCCTTGAGGATTTTCAAGAGTTAACTTAGTATGTCAAAACTTAATCAAGTTAGTCATTGTGATTTTGTTATGTCATCTATGAGTCTGACACGTCTAAAAAGGGATCCATTTGGATCGACCTGTGTGTATTCACTATATAAATCCATGTAGAGTATTGTATGGGGACATGGTTAATTTTGCAAATTATGAATGTAAATATTGTGAACAACGAGATGGCAATGTTAAGAACCAAATATCAATATAGCATAGAAAAACCTCAGAAAAAGTACCCAACGCCTTGAAAAAGAGATAATTTCAGATAATAAGTCTCTTCGAGGGGGAAACCTCCTTTTACCCCACTTAAATGTTCAAGTACAAGATGATTCAAAATGAAAATGTCTCCTTGG
>SNQJ01S0016686.1:30509-63463 GCA_010110895.2 Picea sitchensis
ATGAAAATGTCTCCTTGGTATATATAGGAGACTAGGAGGTATAATTACAACTAATGGACTAAAGCCAACATAAATAAAATAACATTACTAATATAATATGCCCCAATTAAGGGGTAATGAGCCAATATTAGGGCTTAACAGGCAATGTATATGAGACAGTCATCGAATCTGTAGATCGTTGCTATGTATTGACATTGCGTGTTGATCAATAAAATAATGGTGTTATGAATAGTTTGGGTTTCAAATCTTTCTTCGTACTGTAGATATTTAACACAACAACTTGCCGGCTGAGAAGGGCCCACCATGTCCAGTTGTTTTTGTTTATATTGTTAGTGTAAGTGTGTATTATTTACTGTAGAGATAAATCATATGTCTGTTAATTTTTGCAGAGGTTAATTTTGTTTATAAGTTTAGTCTTCTTTATTCTTTTAATTCAAAATTTCTTTTGTTAAATAATAACCTCATTCTTGTGCTTTGATTTGAGTAAAAGGCATTCAATTGTGCTCAACATATCAAATACAATGAACCATTCGAGATATGTGAATGAAGGACACAGATAGGATAGTCTGTTCTAGTGATCATTAGAGGAAAGTTTGTTGTAAGAGATCATTATATATTGAACATTCTTTACAAAGCGATTTTCATACTTTTAATTTGGGAATTTGCTCCATTACTTGTGTTTCAATTTCATTTTGAATACCACTATGTAATGGTTTAACTTGAAGATACATAAACCCTCTTTAATTTTATATGAAATTTCATTGATATAACAATGATTTAAACACCAATGTTCTAATATTAAAATCACCATGTCCTCTTTCTCAGGATCATTTGAATTGTTTCTTAACCTACAAGAATATGTTATTTACAAAATTTGATATTGATATTGTTGTTTGATTGTGTATATAAGTTTTCCGATGATTGGAGTGAATGGATTGATTTCTATAGTTGGTTATTTTTTTCTAGTTTACCATTTGAATAGTTTTGGTTATAGGTAGTTTGAGATTTATAATTTCTTGTATGCCCTACTTTTATAGGATGAAGTGTCATTGAAGATAAAAACACAGTTACTCCTTAACACTTAGGTAATGAACTTAAGTGAGGAACAACTACAACCAAGAAACCCATTGTTTCATAGGATGACCCTACACTTGAAGCATAAGTAGTGGGCTACTCAGATAATCAATCTGAATCAAAAGAAGAATAATTCAACCCAATCTTGGAACCAAAATCTCCACCTGTACCCTTTGAGTATAGTATATTCAGGAACATACATATGGATGAAGGAGAAGGAGGGGTACACACCAACCATGGAGGTGAAGAGTTAAATTTTGGATTTCCAATAGTAGAACCATAGACAAATGTACAAATGAGTAATATCAACCCTTCAATTTTACCTCACTTCCATGGGATGGTAAGCTAATATCCCAACTCTTTTCTTTTTGAATTTGATATTCTTTGTCGTAGCTATGACTATACATCCGATGATCAAAAGTTAAGGTTACTCCTAACCACCCTTAAATATGCATCTCTTTGTTGGTTTATGGGTTTGGGTAGGGTTACAATTAGAACTTGAGAACAAATGCGCAACACTTTCCTTAAGAATTATCAATGCTATTGCAAAGCTACAAAATTAAGAGAAGACATATTTAATATGACACAAAAAGAGGAAGAAAATTTGCAGGATTACCTTGAGAACTTTATTTATAATATTCAAAGGTATAAACAACATAAGCTAGAACCAGAAACCATTAGGACCATTTTCTTAAGAGGCTTGCTAGATGAATCCATAAATTTACTCAATCTAATGGGGTCTGGTGATGTTTCTAGACTAAGCTTTGAGGAAATTGATGACTTATGAAGGAGATACTCCCAGATCTAGGCTTGTAAAAGGACCAAGGGAAACTCTCTCTAAAATCACCAAATCAGCTACAAGTGGTGTCACCAGGGTGGAAATAGGAAATATTCCCTTGAAAATTTTAAAACTGATCTTCTTGGCACTCTCATTTACAATTAGATACCTTGCAATTCAATTAAAAACAAGGAGATGAAAAATCAGCTCTATCTAGTTTTTGTCCTAAATGTATAGATAGACACCCACCAAGAGAATGTCCTCTTGATATTATTAAAGTTTGTGCCATATGTGTAGGAGATCATCTGACAGAACAATGCCCCACTCTACTAGGACTTAAAGAAATGGACCAGGGGGAGAATCAAGCAGTCGATCAAGTATGTACACTAAGCACCAAGAAGACCTTGGAAACCAAGGGCACTAGGTATGAATTCAAATCTTGCATCTCAATTTACTCCATATTTTCCTAATCAATAGTATGCATCACAATGCTTGGATCCTACCATGCCTTGGCAAGGATGGCCTCAACAACATGTCGACAACTATCCTTGGAAACAAGGAAGGCAAGGATATGGATATGGGAACATTCCTACCTATACTTATTCCACACCTTCCCAATCATCATACCCTATGTAACCACCTCATCAGTATCCACAACAACCATATCCTCAACAAATTCCAGCACCACCACAACCATTGCAAATCACACAAACCCAACAACTAGAACTTCTAGCTAACCCACCTCCAAGACCTACGTAATTTCCTTCTCAACCATTTCCTAACCCTAATAATAAAGTGACTCAATCAACTTTTAATGTTGAGTTACAAACCTTTCCTACCTACCTGGTCACTCTAGTAGACTTGTATGAAATACAACATAGGTTAGGAAGGGTGCTTAATAAACATTCTCCAACAATTGTTGAAGAATATTCAGAGGGGGAAACTCCTCAACAAATAAACAATAAATTTGAAATAAAGAAGATTTCCCCACATTAGAGCCTTCTCAACCATCCAAGTTACCACCTTACCCAGAAAGGTTGGCCTTGGAGAAACCAATTGTTCATCCTAAGTTTGACCTAGTCTATGAACTAAGGAATGTTTGCATAAATATTCCCTTATTAGAAGCTATCAAGGACATACCTATTTATGACAATAGCATTAGGGAACTTTGTGTTAAGAAACCTGGGAGGAAGAAGATATAATCCGCAAAAATTCAATTTGTATGAAGATAAACAGACATTATGTCAGGAAAAACCTTTGTAGAAAAATATCAAGATCCTAGAAACCCAATTGTTTTTGTACGTATTAACAATATTCTTGTCCCAAACACCCTTATTGATTTATGGGCTACCATTAACATAATGACACTCTAGACTATGGAAAAATTAAATTTAATCAACCTTCGCCCCACACCTACTATCATAGAATTGGCAGAGAGGTCCAATATCAAGCAAGAAGGTATGATAGATGATGTTATTGTTTCCTTAGATTCATGGGAGTACCCAGTTGACCTTATGGTATTGCAACCCAAAATCTATTCAGGAGGTCATCCCCTGATTTTGGCAAGGCCATGGTTGGCCACCGCAGACATGTTTATTGGTTGTAGGTCTAGAAACACGCTCATTTACTGTGGAGATTCAGTAAAGAATGTAACTCTATACCCTCCAGCAAAATCCTCTTATGAGTCTCAAAACACCCCATGGATAGATGCTACCAATAGTGATGAGAAAAGAATTCAATCCATTTATGCAATAGATCAAATTATACAATTCAAAGAACATAATGAAGAAAATCAACTTCAAAGCTTCTTGGTTAATTTAGATCCATTGCAAGATCCTAATTTAAATTTTGATCATATTTTTATTCCAAACTTCCAAGAAGATTATGACACGAGTACTTCATCATCATTACAACTTTTTGTACTAGCCACCAATATGACATAATCAAGCACAACTCTCAACAAGAACAATTAATCCAAATGATGAAAAAAAAATTGATGCCCTTGCTTGGAGCTATCAATACATGAAGGGAATTCACCCTGATACTTGCACCCACCATATGTATATTCGAGAGAATGCCCGACCCATTAGACAACTACAGAGGTTAATAAACCATGCTCTTAAGGAAATTGTCAAGGAAGAATTACAAAAACTACTAGATGCCCAATTTATTTACCTGATTCCGAATAGGCAGTGGGTCTCTCCCCTTGTCATTGTACCCAAAAAGAATGGAAGTGGCATATTTGTGTTGATTGTTGTGAACTTAAAAAATCCACTTCAAAAGAATACTTCCCCCTTCTGTTCATCGACTAGGTGTTAGACACACTAGCCAACAAACAATATTTCTTTTTTCTCAATGGATTTAATGGGTATAACTAGATAAGTGTTGCACCTGAGGACCAGGATAAGAAAACTTTCACAAGCCCCTACTACACTTATAAAGTGTTTCCCTTTGGAATATGTAATGCCCCCACTAATTTTTAGAGAGTAGTCTTATCTATATTTTCTGACCTAATCCATGAGTGTGTCGAAGTCTACATGGATGATTTCTTTGTATATGCCATATGGTCATACTTTTCTCAAAGCATTAGAGAACCTAGAAAAGGTTTTGACACAATGCCAAGAGACTAACCTTTCTTTAAGTGATGCTAAATTTTGAATGTTGCAGAAATCAGGTATTGTTCTTGGCCATTTTATATCCAATGCTGAAATTCAAGTCGACCCAACAGAAATAGCAGTCATATTAAACCTTCCAATTTTGAAATATTTAAAAGAATTAAGAAGCTTCTTAGGCTGTGCTAGTTATTGTAGGAGATTTATAGAAAATTTTACAAAAATAACCACCCCTTTTTTCAAATTACTTTTCAAAGATACTGATTTCTTTTGACATGATCATTGCCAACATGCTTTTGAACTACTAAAAGAAAAAATTACACAAGCACTAGTCTTGAGTGGACCAAATTGGTCTCTCCTAGTCCATATTTCAACTGATGTATCTGATACAACTCTTGGAGATATGTTAGGGAAACAGGAAAATCAATCATCATATGCCATATATTTCATTAGTAATAACTTAACCCCAACAGAGTTAAACTATACAGTCACGGAAAATGAATTTCTAGCAGTCGTACATGCAATTAATAATTTTAGACACTACATCAATGGGTATGAATTATGTATTCACACAAATCACTCTACCATTAGATACCTAATGAAAAAACAAATAACAAATGGTAGGGTAACAATATGGTTGTTATTATTACAAAATTTTAACATTACTATCCTAGATAGATCTGGGAGGGAAACTTTGGTAGCAAATTTCTTCTCCAGGATTCATAATAAAGAATAAGCAACTCTTGTAAATGATGATTTCCCTAACAAACATTTTTTTTTTGTATCTACTAACTCCCCATGGTTTCCATATCTGGCTAATTACTTGGTTATAGGGAAATTTCCACAACACCTTTCCTCGAGTGAAAAGAGGAAGATTGTCCAACAAAGTGCTTCCTACTCTTGGATAGGAGGGGATCTCTTCTAGACAAGAGCTGACTTGATTATCAAAACATGTGTCTGATAATACAAGATGTTTTACATATTGAAATATTGTCATGATGAGCCATGCAGAGGGACATTTGCAGACAAAAGAACAACATATAAAGTTTTTCGTTCAGGATACTATTAGCCAACCCTCTTTAAGGATGCCAAATAGTATGTTCAAAGATATGACAGTTGTCAAAGGATGGGTCATCCAGTGCGATCAGACAAGATGCCCTTACAACAGGTAATAATTGGGCCTTTTGAAAAACATGCTTTAGATTTTGTTGGGTCGATTGTTCCTACATCAAAAAAGAAAAAGGTATATCTTAGTTTGTATTGATTATGTTACCAAGTGGGTAGAATCCAAAGCTCTTTTCTGTTCTAATGAAATAAGTATTGTTGATTTTCTATTTGAGTATTTTTTTAACCATTTTGGTGTGCCAAGAGAAATTGTAACAGAGCAGGGAGTGCAATTCACATCGAAGCTATTATATACCATCACTAAGAAATAACAAATCAAACACCGAAAATTCTCTCCTTATCACCCACATGCCAACATAAAAGTGGAGTCAACAAATAAAGTACTTGAAGAAATTCTAACCAAGAAAACACATAGGCATCATGAGGAATGGGTATATAGTCTTCTTAAGGCACTATGGGCTTACATGACTACATGGAGGAATACCACCAGACACACACCATATGAGTTGGTGTATGGAAAACAAGTTTTATTCCAATATAATTTCAAGTGAAGACTTACATAGTAGCAACTCAACTAGGGATGTATCTTACAGAGGAAAAACAACAGATATTGATTTAGCTGAATGAACTGAATAAGATATGTCAATATTACATCCAACAAACTACCCTCATCCAACAACAAAGAAGTAAATGGCATGACAAGTTCATCTGAAAGAAGCAATTTCCCCCAAGTGATTGGGCTCTCCTTTTTTATTCCAAGTTTAAACAATTTAAGGGAAAGTTCACCACATGTTGGTTGGGACCATATGATATTGTACATGTCTTTGAAAATGGATCCATGAATATCAAGACCATCGATGGGGGAGGAATCTCCTTCTTAGTCAACGAGAATCGATTGAGATTATACAAACAACCTATCAGCTGAGAGGACTTTGTACAGTATGTTTAACAACAATACAAGATGGAGGTGTTTAGTAGGGAGGATTCTCCACCTTCCTCTACCTCACTTTGATTCCTTTCTTTCTTTCTTCCTCAAATAAACAATTATATAACAAAAGGAAAAAAAAGAGAAAAAAAAAAAACCAATAATAATAATGTGCTTTGGTGAAAATTGGTTTTATGGCGCATTTGGACAAGGAGTCTTCTTGAAAATCAGGAAACTGGTGGGTAGACATTCCCCATTTATTTTAAATAAAAAGGACATTGTTGACTATAAGATGTATAAGTTGGTTTTGTCCCCCAAAAAGGAAGTTTTTCTATGACTAATTTTGACAGTGTCAAGAAACAAAGTTGCTATGTGAAAATATTTATTGTTACAGAGATTGGGATAACCATCCTTGTCATCTTAACATCAAAGTTGGAAACCACCCCTGCTGCAATTTAATTCCAGTGTTTCAATGATTCATCACAAGTTTGTAATAAATTCCTATATCTATATTGTTGTAATATTGTCCTTCAAAATCATTTTGTTTCATGCTCATGTCAATTGATGGAGGATTCCTTAATTCCTTCCCTTTAACAAACCTTAACCCATAGACACAAACACATTATCTGGGGATGAGGTTAGAGACTTTTTAGAGCCCTGGAATTTGCATACGTTAATGGAATATTTCCTTTTTTTTAATCATGGGGATACATCAATGCCTCTTGGTTGAAAAATCTTGTAGGTGACTCAGCATCAACACATTTATTCGTACCTGTAAATATGCACTAAGGTACTTTAAGCACTCATTATCATCAAAGGTGAGTTTCTTCAAGTTGGTTAATGACATAACTTAATGGTCGATAATCCAACGATTTCTCTTCATGTTCGACATCAACAGCTTTATTCACATGATGAGAATTGTACCATAGCTATGGGTAGCGGTTGAAGACTATGTGATATCAACAAAAAATTGCAACATTCCTTTTTCCTTGGTTTCAGTTCAACATATTCAGGTCCAGTTTGTATTTCAATAGCTTCTATGTTTTCAATTTCTATATTATCAACATCTTTTGGACTTGATATAACTCATTTCAGTGATCAAATCAGAAATAGTAAAAAATTTAATGGCTTCAATAGTTACAAGCAGTCTAATACCCATTGAGTAGTCTTGTAACCATTGTCTTATGTAGTTACAAGATCATTGTATTAGTTACAGGATGACCTGTGACTTGTTGAAAATAATATTGATCATCATCTATAGTTCAACAAGTCCATGAGTGAGAGTTTGGAGCTACCCAAGAAACTCTAAATTCTTCCTATCAATAGGTCTACACCAAGTCCACAGGCCTACAACAACAAGAATTCACTTCTTTGTATCCAAGAATGACAAAACACCAACAACACTTCCATTTGTACATCAACATTTCAGATAGCTCAACAACAAAGCATCTAATGATCCTACAGGTACAATACAATCTACAACAAATTCAACTCTTGTCCAAGCATGAATCTTAAAGTAAAATCAAGGTAAAATCGAGGTAATCATTTGATTCTTAATTCTTTTGATTGATTAAAGCTATGGAAAAATCGCATTGAAAATTACCTATGAGTTATCTCAACTAATTAAATGATATACCTATCATGTTTCTTTCCATACCATTAATCTTCATAATCCACCTAATAGCCCCATAATATCTGCATTTGTATCCATTACCTTATTTGATTGGTATAATCCCATTGACCATACTCTGCCATAATTATCCACGATCACCACCCCTTATTCATGATCATTGTTTTGGATGACCAATTCTCGTGTTTATTACTCATTCCATCGACCCTTGTTTTGAATCACTGAAAGGATTCGAAACAAGATTAGATTCACCCATATTTGTAACATCCTCATCATAATATCTAGTTTAATTAATGATTAGGTAGATATAATATGTGGCTATGGCTGATCTAGGTTGATATCAGTGGCCACCCACCTATTCCAATTGGCATAAAACAATCTTCTGTCAATTTACTATTTTTAGCAGTTTTTTGGTTCCTAAAATTTCAGGGTCATTTTGAGGGCCTAAATGAAGTTTTTTCGTGATCAGTAACCTCAATGATAGCCAAAGGTTCTGATTGAGCCCCCAAAATGAATCTCCTCATCGATATATTTCCAATGAGCTATCATCTTCCCCTAACAAAGATCATATGCCAAATTTATGCCCCCGAGAAGTTGATACACCGAACTACCCAAAACAAGGTCCACAAAACTGTTGGGTTTTCATATTCCAGGGTTAAGGTTTTGGATTTTCTTTATATTAAAAATGTCTTTGGAGCCTCATTGTAATAATCATCTTCTTGCGAATGTGAGTAGCTGTTACATCTCTTCTCAGAGATAAGCTTCCACCATTCTAGTGAGTCTTTCACTTTGTATTTCTACAGTTTTGTACATTTCGCTCATTAATATAAATTGTGTATTAATGTATTTATGTGTTTATGGTTATATCTCTGATAAATATATATTATATTATCATATATCTGATATATCTTTGTACATTTATTTATTATATCTCCACTCTTATTTCATGTGGAAAATAATCGAGATCAGTTGTGTCAAAGTAGGCTGGTCTTGATCGTTTTTTAGTGCATGTCCCCGACGAGGTCCGAGTATAGAAAGTTGGGTCTTGGGCTTGTCTCTCTTGAGGAAAATTTCTCTCGCACGCCTAAGAAACCCTCCATGGAGGAAGAAAATTAAAATGACAGAGCAGAAGATTCTATTAATCTGTTGCTTGAGCAAGCTCTCACGCGACAGAGGGATGAAATGATGTATAATTTTTCCCACATCCTTCAATGCCCGCCAATAAAAACATGAACGTCTTCATGAAGAGGCCATTTTGGAGGCACCTCTCCTTTCAAGGTATAATTTAATTTTGATATTCCTGTATTTGAAGTTCAAACATATGTAGACGCCCTAAAAAAATGGTTAAATCTGCTAGAAGGTTATTTCTCTGTTCACAATTTTTCCGACAGGGAAAAGATCACCTTCACACTCCTCAAGGCTCCCCCCATGTTAAACATTGGTGGGAAACTTACTGGGAGAAAATTTACATAGAGGAATCTGGAATATATGGGGTCGATCCCACTTGGGATTTTTTTGTGGATGTGGTCAAGGAATAATATTACCCCGTTGGTAACTATGACGATCAATACATGAGATGGACCACATTGTGTCAAGAGAGGGGGAAATCAGTGTCAAAGTCTACCAATACCTTCCATACCTTGCGCACCAAGTTGGGTATCAAATATTGTGAGCAACATTTGGTTTTGAAATACCGTGAGGCTCTACACAGGTACATCCAAATTGAAATGGAGTTTCTAGAAAACTCATCGCTGGGAGCTGCCTATCGATATGCTTTCAAAATCAAGAAGAAATTTAGGCACCAGAACAAATAGGAGTTTGGGTCCGCAAATCCGCAAAAACAAAATATGATAAAGATAACCCTGACAAACAACCTCCTGAAAACTAGTCTAAGCCACTGAAAAGAAGGGTCACGGAAAGACGAAGAAGGACACTTGAAAGTGGTACAATTTCCACAAAATCCCCTGGCACAACATCGACGAGTGTCACTTAAAAAATTCATTGGTGGCCAAGATCAAAGAAAAAGATCTAAACCCAGATTCAGAATACGATTCAGAAAATAATGGGAGAAGAAAAATCATCGACGCATACCCCACTACTACTGTCGCAATCAAAACAATTCAACCAAAAGAACTAGTAGATCCTGAATAGGGGGAGTGCCTCTTCCATTCACACATTTTGGTGAAGGGGACCCCGTTGCATTTCATTGTTGATAGCGGAAGCCAAAAAAAACTCATCTCAATATAGGTCGTCAAACAGTTGGGATTTTTGACAACACCACACCCACAACCATACAACATCGGGTGGCTTCGCCAAGGATGAGATCTTCATGTCAGCCAACAGTGTTGATTGTCATACGAAATTCAACCCTTCAAGGATGAGGTATTATGTGATGTTTCCCCACTAGATGTATGTGATATTATTTTGGGTCAGCCATATATGTGGAAGCACCATGCTATTTATGAGTCTCAACCCCATAGTGTCATTGTTACTCTGGGGCGTCATCTCTATAGGATACCAGAGGTAGTTCTGACTACTATCCCACTAAAACAGTGTCACAAGGAAATCTCTCATACTACAAAATTCAGCCTCTTCATAATCTTTTCAAAAGGTGAACAAAAGGACACTGCAACCACTGCATCCTTGGACGAAGACCTTTCTATCCAACAGAAGTAGATATTTTTTCTTCACCTACACGGGTGCCTACACACTGCCCAGTCAAGCCAAGATAAAACAAGTTGTTTTAATAGATTCAACCTTGCCAACAACAGGTTCATGACAACCTTCAACAAGAGAAGCAACGCAACTTATCCAACAAGGCAAGCAACTTATAAAGATTCATATTCAACAAACGCTTTCCCCTCTCCCCGAGAAATCAATGCAATGGAGACCATTGATTCCTAAGGAGGGTGTATTGATCCAGGTGGATATCAGTGGCCACCGAGCTATTCCAACTTGCTCAAAACAGTCTTATGGAAATTTACTATTTTTAGCAATTTTTTTGGTTCCTAAACTTCTGGGGCCATTTTGAGGGACTAAATGAAGTTTTCCACGATCAAGAACCTCAATTATATCTAGAGGCTTTTATTGATCGCCCAAAATGAATATCCTCATCTATACCTTTCCAATGAGCTATTGTATGCCCCAAACGAAGATCGTATGCCAAAGTTACGCCCTCGGGAAGTTGATACACCAAACTACCCAAAACAGGGTCCAGAAAACTATTGGCTTTTCATCTTTCAGAGTTAGGGTTTTGGATTTTATTTATGTTAAAAATTCCTTTGTAGCCTCATTGTAATAATTTTCTTCTTTCGAATGTGAGTAGCCATCACATCTCTTCTCAAAGATAAGCTACCACCATTCTAGTGATTCTTTCACTCTGTATTTCTACAGTTTTGTACATTTCGCTCATCAATAGAAATTGTGTTTTACTGTATCTTTTTGTTTATGGTTATATCTAATAAATCTATGTTATATTATTGAATATCTGATATATATTTGTACATTTATTTATTATATCTTCGCTCTCATTTCATGCCGAAAATAATCTAGATCAATGGCGAAGCGATGTAATATGTGAATTGTATTTCAATATTTTAATAATAAAATGTGATGCCAGCTGCTAAGGGGACATAAAACAAATATGGGGGATGAATTAATCCACAAGAGAGTGGATTTTTTAGGATAATGTCCAAGAGGGGGTCTACGGGGGGAATTACCCATGTGTATGGATTTAACTCGTTTTCCTAAATCTGCTATTGTATATGAACCTTCCAATTTATGATTGAGTGTTCCCAAAGGAAATCGTTGAATACATGTAAGAGGGTGGGTGTGAGTGGTCACATCTTGGATTTATTGGGTACATGGGGGTTAAGTAAAATCAGCTTGGGGAAGAGTGTGATTCAATAAAGGAAAGCTAAAGGAAGGAAGAGGCATTGAGAGTGCAGTAAGTGGAAGGGGAATAAGGGCGAATTTTGGAGTGTAACTGGAGTGTAACTAGAGAGAATTTAAGCTGGAGAACTGAATCCCAGTTGTCAGGATGAAAGAGTGAGATCCTACATGAGTTTCATTGTAACAACAAGTGTTTGTTGTGGGTTTACTGATAGTTTTCCTAGAAGCAGTTTCCCTTGATTTCCCAAGTGAGATGTTCCTAGCTACCTATGCCAAAGAGACCTTTATAAAAGAATGGCTCATTCCTCGAGTTAGCCTTGATAAATGGATGGTATATCCCTTAGGTTAACCTTGATAAAATAATGGTTCATTCCTTGGGTTGAACAAGTCAAGAGGAAGAGAGTTGATCAAAAAATGGATATAGTTGTAGGAAAATATCAGTTGGGTTGAGAGTTTTATGAGCTATGAGTGGATTGTGAGAGACCACCCTCTTTTGTGGATTTCTAGCTTCAGCTCGGGGGTGACTGGTTGTTGATATTTGGAACAATCAATCTATGGTTGGGTGGAACGTCTGTCCCAATCATTTGGTTGCACAACTGTTGTGAAAATATGAGTGTTTTTATCTTGTTGTTATGTTAAATTATGTATTTAATTGCTGTGCATGAACTCTGTGTGTTTGGAAGTGATTATATGCTGTTGTAATAAGTTGTTTAGCTACAATTCATGTTGGTTATTAGCATGTTGTAGATGATTCTTTTTGTGGTTAAATATAGTAGCTAAATCTGTTTTAATTCGTAGTTGTAAGCTATAGGAAATCGACTAATAGTAAAAAAATTGCATTAGTTAGCAGAAGTTTCATGTTATATGTATTCCACACGTATTGTTTCCTAGATAGAGGTTAAGTACGTTACTAAAATGGTATCATAGCTGATAAAGAGGAATTTGTTCGTGACATGACCCAACCATGGTGATTGGGTATGTTACAAAGTGGTATTAGAGCCCAATTTTCAACACTGATCCTGGATGAGTCGAGTTAGCATAATGCCGAAGCGGATTCTCGCAGAAAGTTGAATTGGTGAGTGGCTAAATTTCAAGTTACAGTGCATCCATGACGGAAAATTAGAAGCAATTGTGTGGGATTTGGAAAAAGCCCCAATTTTAATAAGCATCAAAATTATGGAAAAATTAGTTAAGTGTAAAAAATATTTGGTGTTGTGTAGAAAATAATGGTGCACAGGGTGTGTACACTAGATTTTGGCACTGCGTTGTGTATAATTGGTGGCGTGCGCAGAAGATGGGTGTGCAGAAAATCACGCTAAAGTTCGGCATCACAGGGTTCATAGTTTGTGGCACAAAGATAATAATGTGATGCACAAGGTGTGCATTTGGAGTGTTGGAAGAGTGCAATACAAATTCCTTGGTGCACGCGCAATGTTATGCTTACATTGGATGCAAAATATTGGTGTGCGAAACAAATTTGTACCTAGTAGATATTGGCGCGTGACACCAAAGTATGCACATTGGATATAGAAGTGTGTGCGAAGTTGAGGGGATAATTTGTGGAATGCAGAAGTGGGAAAATGACAAAGTGTTGATACTTTTCGGATGAACTTATGAAAGAAAAGTTACAAGATTGTGAGACCATGAGTTCGCGAGTCCAAAGAAGTGGAAAAATGACTAAGTGTTGAGAATTTTCAGATGGGCTTATGAAAGAAAGTTAAAATATTGTGAGTCTGTGAGTCCACAAGTTCGAAGAAGTGGAAAAATGATTAAGTGTTGAAACTTTTCAGACAGACTTATGAAAGAAAATTTACAATATTGTGAGTCCATGAGTCCGAAGAAGTGGAAAAATGACAAAGTGTTGATATTTTTCGGACGAACTTATGAAAGAAAATTTATAGGGTTCTGAGTCTGTGAGTCCACAAGTATGAAGAAGTGGAATAATGACTAAGTGTTGAGACTTTTCAGATGGAATTATGAAAGAAAAGTTACAATATTGTGATTTTGTGAGGCTTTGAGTTCGAAGAAGTGGAAAAACAACTAAGTGTTGAGAATTTTCAGACAGACTTATGAAAGAAAAGTTACAAGGTTGTGAGTTTGTGAGTTCAAAGAACTAGAAAAAATGACTAAGTGCTGAGACTCTTCAAATGGACTTATGGAAGAAAAGTTACAAGGTTGTGAGTTCATGAGTCTGAAGAAGTGGAAAAATGACTAAGTGTTGAGACTTCCAGATGGAATTATGAAAGAAGGTTACAAGTTTATAAGTCTGCGAGTCCACGAAGGAAGGGTTCATGGAAGGTATGCAAAAGAAGTATGACTTAGATCCACGATGAATCCATTAATATAGATCAACGGAGGAACATTCAATACTTCATATCTCTAGAGATGTTGTAGACCTGTACAAGAACTTCAGAAAACTATAAATTTCAACCCAGAGCTCAATGTTGGGCAAGTTTTTCAGTTGTTGGAAAGCTGTTTCTTGGAGGGGTGCATCAAGAAAATCAAAATTTAAATTAGTGAAATGTGTTCTTTAGAAATTAATGAAGAAGTACCATGTATTCTCATTAATAAAATGTTTTATAATATGCATGTTCTAACAACAATTATTACCTGCACATTTCTTGCAGAATTAGAAGTAAAAAAATAGACTTTAGTTCCTATATGAGGACTGGAGTTATGGAAGATGCTCAAAGATCTTACAACCACAAGGAAGAGTTTAGAGGTCTTCATATCAACATGGGGAATGTTGAGACATAGTCAAATGGAAGAAGAGATAGGCAAGAGCCTGTCACTATGAGAAGTCTGCATAGGGAAGTGCAAAGATATAAGGATGATAATGAAAGGATTATGAAGGCTCAGGAAGAGATACTTCAGAGCTTGAACATGTTACATAAGAAATTTAACAAATATTTTTGCACCAAGCAAGCAACTAGTGCTAGACAAGTATCAACATCTAGATCTCACAACAAAGGGGATGATCATGGAAATGATAGGCAGTCAAGGAGCATGAGTAGGATCCATCATTCTCCAAGACATTCCACTAGAAGAAATCATGCAAGCTCAGGGCTAGGAAGCATCCCAAGTGTGTCTCCTATTCATAGGAAAACAAGAAGGCATGAGGTAGGAATCTTGCAAGGTGAACTCATGAAAATAAAGCCACCTACTTGAAATGGTGAGCATAGGAAAGGAGAAGATGCAGAGGCCTTTCTGTTGGAAATGAAGAAATATTTCCAGTGGCATGACTACCCATCCCATGTAGAAGCTAGGATTTCCACCTACCACTTGCAAGGAAAGGAAACGATGTGGTGGGATCAACTTAAGCAAACCAAGAACCTCGATGAGAAGAGAATCTCATGGAGGAAGTTCAAAGGATATTTCGAAGAGAAATATTTGCACGAGCATTACTATGAGAGAAAGATGAAAGATTTCTTTAAGCTCAAGTTGGGAACCATGACAATGGAGGAATATGAGAAGCAATTCTTTGAATTGTTGGTGTATGTTGACTTCATCAAGGATGAGAAGGTTAAAATACAAATATTTCTATAGTGAAAAAATTTAATATGATACCCCTGAGACCTTGGAGGAAGCCATAAGGAGAAAAAGGCACCTTTATGAGAAAATAAAATGAAGGTCAGTTTTCCAAAAGGCTTGGTGTTAGAAAAACAGGATTGCAGAACAATAAAATAAAACAAATGTGGAAATAAAACACAAAAGATACATAATACAATCGAGACACATATATACGTGGTTCACCGAGTGTGGCCTACATCCACCAAATAAATTGCCAGGTCCTTCATTTTTATTATCCATCAAAATGAAGGGATACAACCTACAACACACATGTTGTAACTTCCTCTTCTTTCTCTCACAGTCTCCTCTCTCAGAATACAATCTTCGCAATGATCCACAACCACAATACTATTCCCTCATAAAAGAGGGTTTCCTACTAGGAAAAAAAACCCTAACATAACGTCTATCATCATATATGTGACCTTATAATGAATGGTCCATATTTACTATGAAATTACAATATAAATTTACAAGGAAATTTTTCCTTCAGGGGATTCTCCTCCGAACCCTTGCTAGGGGCCTGCTTTCCCCCAGAATTCATAAGAGGGGAAAGCCCCCCCTGCAACCCCCAATGTGGAGGGGTGGACAATCTTCATGGGGTATAAACATGACTGAAAACAAAGACCTATGAATCAGGAAGATAATCAGGCTCCACAACCCACAATCTCCCACTTGGAGATTGATCTCAACAACTCCACCACTAATGTATCTGCTGGACCATGATCCTTATTGGACCTGAAAAATTTCTCATCTTCACCTTCATGCTTGAAGACCAACTGAAACTGAGTAGGAACTTAGTTTATCCCTGGTTACTCCCTTTGTTAACACGTCTGCAGGATTCTGGCTAGTATGTATGTTTTCCAACTTCAAATGTCCATCTTCCAAGATGGATCATATGAAATGATACTTGAGATGTATATGGTTTTTATTTGAATGAAATGATGAGTTCTTTTCAAGATGAATGACACTCTCACTATCATGTACAACCTAATATTCTCCTGCTTCTTTCCCAATTCCTCCATAAACCTCTATAACCAAATCATTTCTTAACTAGCCTTTGTAGCAACAACATACTCTTCTTCTGTTGTTGAAAGTGCAACAACCTTTTGCAGTTTTGAAATCCAACTTGTTGTTGTTCCACCTACAGTAAAAACATACCCCATGGTGCTCCTCCTCCTCTCTTTATCACCTGCCACATTTGAATCAAAATATCTCTGTAGAATAGTGTCTGAACCTCCAAAACATAATGCATGAGTAGCAGTACATCTCAAATACCTGAGAATCGACTTTAATGCCTCCCAATGTTCTTTACCTAGATTGTTTATATACCTACTTACAACTCCCACTGCATGTGCAATATCTGGTCTTGTGCAAACCATCACATACATCAAGCTACCAACTGTTGATGAATAAGGGACCTTGGACATGTGTTCTATCTCCTCTTGTGTCTTGGGACAAATTTCCTTAGTTAATTTGAAATGGTTGGATAAAGGTGTACTACCTGGTTTTGCATTGTGCATTCTAAACCTCTCCAACACCTTCTCTATGTACTCACCCCGAGACAATGTCAATTTTCAATTTTTCTTGTCTCTTCTTATTCTCATACCAAGGATTTTCTTTGTAGCACCCAAATCCTTCATCACAAATGAATTGGCTAATTTATTCTTGAGAACTTTTATATCCTGCATATTATACCCTGCAACAAGCATGTCATCTACATACAATAGAAAGATAATATAAATTTCATTTTCTAGCCTTTTAAAATAAACATAGTGATCAAAATGACATCTACTGTCAAAATTCAAATACCACTTCCTTGGATCTTTCTTTAGGCCATACAAACTCTTCTTCAACCTACATACCAAATTATCCTTCCCTTTGACCTCATACACTTGTGGTTGTTGCATATAAATCTCTTCCTCCAAATCCCCATGTAGAAAAGATGTTTTTATATCTAACTGTTCAAGATGAAAATATTTTACTACCATAAGACTTAAAACAGTCCTAATTGAAGTCATTTTAACAACAGGAGAAAATATTTCATCAAAATATATACCTTTCTTTTGTTCAAACCCCTTTACAACAAGTCTAGCCTTGTACCATTTTTTCCCTCCACGTTCTTCCTTCAACTTGTAAATCCATTTATTCTGCAATTCTCTTTTTCCTGTAGGCAACTGAACCAAGTCCCAAGTCTGGTTATTTACCAAGGAATCCATTTCCTCTTTCATGCCTTTCTCCCACTTATTTTTAGTGTCTACCTTCATTGCCTCTTCATAACATTCTGGTTCACCTGAATCAATCAACAATAAATAATACAATAAAGGAGAGTATCATTCAGGGGGTCTACTTAACCTAGTAGATCTTCTAACAACACTTGCAAGAGTTTGAGGTACCTTCTACTCCTATTGTTGTACATTTTGATTTTCTGGTACCTTTGGAATTTCTTTTTTAGTGATCTCATCAAGCACTATGTGTTATGGTTTTTCTTTTTCTTGTATCTTTCCTTGCAACTGATCTTTGTACATGACCTTCTCATTGAATATGACATCTTTTCTCCTAATTATTTTGTGATTTTCATAATCCCATAAGTGATAACCAAAATCATTAACACTGTATCCAATAAAGGTACACTTCTTGGATTTTGATTCAAGCTTTGTTCTATTTTCTTTATCAATATGGACAAATGCTTCACAACCAAAAGTTTTCAAAAAAAAATAGTTTACCTTTTTACCTGTCCATGCCTCCTTTGGAATTCCACCATTCAAAGAGATTGAAGTTCCTCTATTTATTAAGTAAACAAAAATATCTATAACATCTTCCCAGAACTGTAAGGGAAACCCAAAATGCAATCTCATACTCCTTGCACACTCCATGATTGTCATGTTCATCCTTTCTAACACACCATTTTCTTGTGGTGTTCCTGGAACTATTTTCTCTCTACGAATCCCATGGTATGAACAATAATAATCAAAATATTTTCTACAATATTCACCTCCATTGTTTGATCTGAGAAACTTCAACCTTTTTCCCGTCTCATTCTCAACCAAAGCTTTCCATTTCTTAAAAGTATCAAAAACATCAAATTTTTGTCGAATGCAATAAACCCAAGTTTTTCTAGTTGCATTATCAATAAAAGTGACATAATAATGAGATCCACCAAGAGATGATACCTGATATGGCCCCCATACATCTGTATGCACAAGATCTAACCTTTCACTCTTCTTTTCTTTTCTGATTCTGAGAAATATGACTCTCTTCTATTTTCCATAAACACAATGCTCACTGAAATCCAAATCAATTTGTTTAAGATTTGGCAAGAAATTTATTTTGTGAAGTATTTGCATCCCATTCTCACTAATGTGTCCAAGCCTATGATGCCATAGTACTGTATCCACTCCTTTATAATCTAAAGAGATAGAATAATCAATATTACCAGTACATAAATACAATGTACCTGCCTTCTCTCCTTTTTCTATCACCAATGATCCTTTGGTGAGCTTCCACGCCTTATCTGTAAATATAGATATACAACCTTCAATTTCCAACTTCCTTGTTGAAATTATATTTTTCCTTAGATATGGAACATGTCTTACCTCTTTCAACAACCATTGGTTTCCATTCATTTTCTTTATTTTCACCTTTCCCATTCCAACAATTTTACAGGGTGCATCATCACCCAAAGGAACCTATCCAAAATCACATTGAACATAACATAGAAAATGTTTCCTATGGGGTGTGGCATGAAATGAAGCCCTTGAATATACTACCCAAGGCTCAAAAATAGTATCTAAAAAAATAATCAAAGCATCTTGTAACACATCACCTGTTACATTTGCTTCTTGATTTTTCTCTTGTTGTCCATCTCTTTGTTTCTTTGGAGCTCTACAGTCTTTCTTCAGATGTCCTTTAATCCCACAATTATAACACTCTATCTTTCCCAGTCTGGATTTGGATCCTCCCTTCCTAGAATTCCCATGGTTCCCTGAGCCCTTTCCTCTATCCTTTTATCTTCTCCCGTTATCCATGTTTAACTCATTACCTGATGTCTCACTTGTGATTTTCCATTACATTTCCTCGCTAAGGATAACACCAACAACATCATCAAATTTTAGAGTGTTTGAACCAGAGACAAATTTACTTACAGCCATGACCAAGCCATTCCATCTTTCTGGCAATGAGCAAAATATTAGAAGAGCCCTGACCTCATCATCAAAGTCCACTTTTACAGAACTTAGCTGATTAGTAACCATATTAAATTTATTTAAATGATCTGCAACAGACCCACTTTCTGACATCTTCATATTAAATAATATTTTCATTAGAAATAACTTATTGGATGCCGAGGGTTTTTCATACAATTTATCCAATGCTTCCATCAACTCCTTCATTGTGTTTTGTTTCTAAATATTGAAATCCATCGACGCTTCTAGGCTTAACCGTACTGTTCCTAGTGCCTTTATGTCAAGAACCTCCCATTCTTCATCCTCCATGGTCATCGACTTATTTTCTATTCCACCCAATGGTAGGAACAAATCCCTCTGATATAAATAATCTTCCATTTTCATCTTCCATAACTGGTAGTATTGACCGTTAAATTTTTTGACCCTAAAATTTTCATCTTCCGCCATTTCTCCCACTCGAACCAGGAACCCTCTTTTCCTGTGAATTACCTTTTGTTCTGATACGAGTTGTTAGAAAAATAGGATCATGGAACAATAAAATAAAACAAATGCGGATATAAAACACAGAAGATACACAATACAATAGAGACACAGATATACGTGGTTCACCCAGTGTGGGCTACGTCCACCAGAGAAATTGCTAGGTCCTTCCTTTTTATTATCCAACAAAATGAAGGGATACAACCTACAACACACCCATTGTAACTTCCTATTCTTTCTCTTAGAGTCTCCTCTCCCAGAATAGAATATTCACAATGATCCACAACCACAATACTATTCCCTCATAAAAGAGGGTTTCCTTCTAGGAAAAAACAAAACCCTAACATAACTTCTACCGTCAGATCTGTGACCTTATAATGAATGGTCTAGATTTACTATGAAATTAAAATACACATTTAGAAGGAAAATTTTCCTTTGGGGGCTTCATCCCTAAACCCTCGCTGAGAGCCCACTTTCCTTTGGACTCCCTAGTCAGGGGAATGACCCCCCCAGACCCCATAAGGGGGGAAATCCCCCCCTATAACCCCCCACATGGAAGAGTGTACAATCTTCATGGGGTATAAACACAGCTGGAAAAATGACCTATGAGTCAGGAAGATAATCAGGCTCCACAACCAACACTTGGAATTGTTAATGTTTATGCCATTATTATAGTTCTTTGCATTTCATTAGATAAGAGCATAATAAGAACAAGATCACTGAGAAATACACATTCACAAGAGACACGACATTTATCCTGGGAAACCCTCTAGGGGAAGAAAACCAAAAAAAAACTTCCTTATCATAAATTGCCAATACAATGTTCAAAAGATAACTCAAACCAATACAGATAGTCCTCTCCAAGTGATGCGCCACCCTTCTCCCTCTCTCCAACTGGTAATTGCAGCTTGCCTCATAATAGAATGAGCAAGTGAGTTGTGTGTTTGAAGTGAGGTGCTAGCCTCTTATTTATATCAGACTGGCACGTGTGAAAGGTCACCACTGGCAGGGCCAACCTCTCACTTTGGGTGGGTAAACCCACCTTTATTTAATTCTGGGTCTTCAATAATAACTGTTGGGGCCGAATTCTTATTCTGCCCTTTATAATTGTCTGATGACCAATCCACAAAAGGGGATTTGGTCCTTATACAATTATCGACATGATTAATCCTCAAAGGGGATTAATCCAATAACAATAATAATAATAATGACATGATTAATCCGCAATGGCGATTTAATCCAATAATAAAATAATAATGAGAATGCTCTTCATAGTTACATTATTTCAACAGGAATGACAAGATGAAGGGGAAAAGGGATCAAAGGCATAAAGGTTTTAAGACACCCTTTTTCAGAAATAATTCCCAAGCAAATCAACAAGGCCAGGAACCCCAAAATGATCAAAAGAATGCAGATTCATTTGGGAAAAGACCAAGGAAGTATCTTGTTCAATGTTGGGGATGTGAAGGGAATCACGTATATAGAGACTACCCTCATAAAGGAGAAAGAATGAGGATTGTACACAACATTCAAGAGGATAAAACAATGGAATACATGGGAGGAAGTATGCCAAGGATTTATGCAGCCTTGGACAACAAGCATGCAAATTATCAATCCCCCATGATCGAAGTGGAAGGTAAGATTTATAACCAGCCCATAGCAATTTTAATTGATTCTAGAGCTAGCCATAGTTACATAAATTATAACATTGTTGAAAGATTTCACTTGCAAAGAAGTAAGCATAAGAAATATTGGTTAGTTCAGTTAGCCATGGTGCCTAAGAGGAATATCAATTGGTTGGTTAAGGATTGTCAAATAGACATGAATGGACTCAACATGAAGGTAGATGTAAGCATCATACCAATGTGTTCATATGACTGCCTAATTGGTATGGATTGGTTGGAAAAACATCATGTTGTCCTAGACTGTTACGACAAGACAATCACATGTCTTGATGAGGAAGGGAAGCAAGGTAAGATTCAATGCATTCCAAGAGCCATAGATGTTAGAAAGATTTCAACTATGCAATTGAAGAAGATCTTTAGGAAGGGATGTTAGGAGTTTGCAACCCATATGGAGAAGGAAGCCAAAGGTAAAGTAGAAAGCATTGAAGACCATCCGATCTTGAGGAATTTTGAAGATGTTTTTAGACCATCTCAGTCTAAATATGTAATGGATTTGTGACACATTTTAATATGGATAATTTCAATCCTTGTGCTACTCCTTTTTAATCTGGAGTAAAGCTTAAATAAAAATTGTCAAACACCCGCTATCAATGCTACACTTTATCGAAAATTGGTCAGAAATCTTATTTATCTCACTCATAGTGGACCTGACATTTCCATTGTTGTTAGTGTGGTTTCTTAGTTCATGCAAGACCTTAAATAAAGTCACGAGAAATTAGTCCAACAAATTTTCCATTATCTCAAGGGAACCACTCATTTTGGTATCAAGTATTGTCGAAGTTCATATTTTTTGGTCGGCTTCACTGACTTTGATTGGGTTGGCGACAATGATGATCTAACTATGTGTTTTGCTATAGCACTGGACCATTGGTGTGGTTTTTCAAGAAACATAAGTTAGTATCCTTATCAACTAAAAAATAACAATACCGTGGTGTCTTTCAAGTAGGTAATAAGTCAGTACGGATCCATCAACATTTGGGAGAACTTGGCCTTCCTATTCATACCTTGACTACAATCTACCATGAAAACCAAAGTATTATATAGGTTGCTGACAAACCTATTTCCCACAGTAAGAGAAGCATGTGGAACTCCATGCTCACCATTTGAGACAGTTGGTTCATGAGAACATTGTCTCTCTTGAATATTGCAGAACAAATGATGATGTTGCTGATATCTTCACCAAACCTTTAGTTGAAACTATATTTATCAAGCTCTGCATCATGCTCTTAGTATTTAGGAAGTTGCAATTATTGGGGGGTGTCAAGATGGTGTAATTTCACCTCCTGAATCTCTAAATATGTGTGTTGATGGGGGGGGGTTGTTGGAACATCAAGCATTGATGGTTCAATACACATCTTCTAGATTCATTCGGTCGAGAGGTTGATCTACATATAGATAGAGTCGGCTGGGTGATAGACCAACACACTACACTAGTCGATTGAGTAGTGGACATGCCTATATATCATAAATTCAACCAATAGTTGAATATAGTCAGGCGGTGGACCGACCATCCCAACAATCGACTATGAGTTGGATGCATAGGAGGACAGGTCGAGCATCCTTGTCAAGCCAACTTGACAATGTGGATTTGACGGAGTCAACTCCAACACCTGACGATTACATGTGGACAAGATCTTCCATATTCTATGAAAGTCAGTTAGATCTTGAGGCTTTAAAAATCAAACCGCTTGGGTCATGTTCATCATGGTGATCAAGAGATCAATATCCAACATGTACAGTGATGTTTTGATCAAAGTGCCCCTTTCTTAAGTGATGTAACGGTGTTTGTATACACCACCCTTTATCTTCAATTTTTTTTTCTTCTCTTCTAATACCCACAATACTGTGTTTTGTGTTTTCATGTCGTGTTCCACCCTATTCCCCAACAATCCCTAATGAAATGGTATTGGATATCTATATGTTTTGTCTTCACATGAATGGTGGGGTTATTAGTCGAACAAATGGAAATGCTACTATAATGTCCCTCGGTTGAACCCAAATGTAAATATAATCCAAGTATATTAAGCTAGTGAGCTGTTTAGACATCATTTTTGTAATACACCTTTCATGGCATGGTTCGCGCATATACTGTGTAGTAAAGTGATGTAATGTGCACATTCTGGATACCACGCACCGTAACTAAAGCATGTGCAACCTTAAAGACAGAGAATACAATGCGTAGTAACTAAAGAGCACACAACCTTGAGGTCAACAGATACCACGCGCAGTAACTAAAGTGTGCACAATATTAAGGTCAGTGAACCTTTATGTATATGATATGCGTAATAGGCTGGTGAGCCAGTATTATAAGTCGAAATGCTTATGTTTTGGAATGAGGCCAAAGCGCCTAGATGTTAAAGGCCAGTGCGCCTATTTTGTATATGTTTCATGACTAATATAAAATACATCGCTGCACACAGACCGACCATGATAAAAGAGAAGGGGGACTAGATTCCAACCAAATCAGAAAAGGGAGGGCCTAAAGTTAAGAATAGGGATAAGCTAGAGAGCTTAAATCTAAAAAGAAATATTATATTAATATTTCTTAAAAACATAAAGTACAGATAATTAATTTTTCCTAAGTCCTAAAGTAGGGGACAAGTGTATGAGAGAAGCTTCCAACATGACAAGTGTCAAGTTGGAGACATGCATACTTATTATCGAGATTTAGTTCCTTTGGGGGGATCGACCATTGTAGGGGGGGAACCTTACCATTTTTCCTTCGAACAGAGAACCAATATCCGTAATACATTCCATAATTTCTTGAGCTACCTCGTATCTTCCTACCACCGTACCAAAACCATATTGATAACCATTCCTGTTGGTGTACTTTTCAGCTTGGGAGCGTGATTGAAGAGGAAAGTTGTCAGGCCCGCGAGCAATTCTCTAAGTGAGAGAATTGATGAGGATCGATTTCCTGAAGGTGTTAAACTGTGGCTACAATGCTCTGAGACTTCCGGTCTGACCTGTTGTTGAAGATCTAGAAGGGAAGTGGGGCATCCGAAGGAATCTTGAGCAGAGAAGGGGAACACTTCCTTGGGTGGAATAGGCATGTGGCGAAGGTGAGGCTGTAGGTCGTGGTTGAGTGAAAAACTGAGAGGGAATATTTCTGGTTGACCGTGAACCTATAGCCTGGTAAGGAATCCCTTTCCGGGGTGGAGTCTAGTCCCATCTCGGGGATGACTCACTGTTGAGAGTGATGAATAGTGTAGTCTAAGGCTGGGAGGTTCGTGGATGGTCTGCACATAGTTGGTGACATTCTCACTAAGATAAGTACTGGTTATGTGATGATTTTATATGTTGCATTTTCATTTATGTGTTATTTTATGGATTTTATGGATTGTATGAGCATAAATTTCTGTATGTTTAAGGGTATACCCCTGTATACGCTGCATGTCTGTGTTTATTGTTAATTTAGTCTGAAATCATATATTTACAAAATGCAACTATTTGTTTATGCTTTATATAAGAAGCTTCCGCTAGAGCATTGTATGTATATGTATAATTGCATGCAGTCAATATGTATGTATGTTTGTGTGTGTATATACGTATATTAAAGAGAAAAAGTTATGTGACATAGCTTGGTTAAATACTGGGTGCATTACAACATGTTGTCAGAACTAAGTTAAGTGTTTGAGTAGTGGCATCCCTCAGCCTGTTGGTGGTCGGGGTATGTTATAGTATGGTATCAGAGCATCAGTTTTTGACACTGAGCCTAAATGGGCCAAACAAGTCGAATGGAGATGAGATTACAATATAGTATGGTATCGATTATTGTATGGTATACAATATATTGCGTTTATGGAAAATTGAGCCACTGCGTGGAAGAATAATATGTAGGGATGCACGCGCTAAATTTAGTATTGTGCGGAGTGAATACAAATAGTAAAGGTGCACGTGGTGTGCGCAGTATTGTAAGATATAGTGAAGCTTGGTTGGTGTGCACATGGTAAGAGTATGAGTTGTATCGCTACAGTGCAGGCAAGGGTGTGTGGAAGTAGAAGTGAGCAGTAGAGACAGAGTATTCAAGGGGGAATACATATTATTGTACGCAGTAAGGCATATTGAAAGTTTATCCCAATGCAATGCATAGAGTGAAATGCATGTGGAATATCCAAGTGCGATACAGAAACAGTCTGCAGTGGATATTGGCATGCAACGCAGAAGTAGTGCGCGCAAGTTATTGGCGTGACGAAGAGGAAATGTATAGCAGATATAGATGTGCAGAAACATGAATTACCTTATAAAGTTGCTTGCATGATAAATAAGGGTACACAGGTTGAATTTTATACGCGCAAAATCGTCTGAAAATCTAAGTAAGACGACGAGCCTGAGTTTAAATAGAAAATTTACCTAGTATTCAAAGAAAGAGGAATACACAACTACATTGAAGTGTTATTTAAAATGAGTCAAGCAAGTGAAATGAACTCTGGGTTTTATTTAAACAGTTGAAGGTGAAATACAAGTTACCAAAAGACACATAATAATTAAGGAAACAAGATTCATATCACCATCAGTGGAATCCTATCATAAGCAGTACAAAATCCGCTTCCGCGCTTATATATTCATTCAAAATCCAAAATTACAAAAAGGGGATGATTTAAAATAGCAGTGGTCCTATTTAAAAAGATCGTTCAAGAATAGGTCTATCATCTCGGGAGCTCCCTTACCTCTTCTATAATCTGTCCAAAAATCCCTGAAATATACTCAATTGTAATTGAGGGCTCATTTCATCTTAGCTAGCTCCTCCTTAAAAGAATCTAACCAGACCGGTTGATTCTCTCCAACACTTTCAATTGCTTCAGTGATGGGTTCCTTCTTCTGTCGCTTGCTTCATTTCTTCTTAGAAACTGGTCTATTGATAACCAAGACTCTCATGATTGGATTCAGCCTGATTTCCAATCTCGAATCAGTAACAGGTGTTGTGTGAAATTTAGTCACCAATATCTACGCGACTACCTTTTCCTTCGTACTCACAGGAAAATTCAACATGTTGCCCAAGTAACCTGTCTCATTGGATTTAACTGGTTCCATATACCTCAGTTTTGTGAACACTGAAGTACTTTTGCAGAGATGATAAGTTTGAACCAACTTGGAGACTTCTTGTGGATGGATAAAATGATGCTTTCATACCCGAGAGTTGGTAATTATAGTGCCTCAATCATGAATCCCTGATAGACTCGCGCACAAGTGAAATGGGTTTCCATGCTCGGCTAATCCATTTCAAATGATTAAAATTTTTGAGTTCGTTACATGGCGGCGTTCACCTAACTTCAAACGACTTTGATGTATGAGCGAATGAGACAGAGTGATCTGACTAACTATCACCTGTCCCACGAATGGTGAATTTGACATATTGAAGCACGTGACATCGGAGCTTATGAAAAAGTGGTTTCGACAAATCACTTTTCCCCGATGTATCTCTGTGCAATGATGAAGTTCTTTCTAAGTTCTCAAAACTTGGGTCTTGTCTAAGAATTGTCATGGTGGCAACACAAAGAAATCATAAAGGATAGTTCTGATATAATTATTGAGCCAAAATAGTTCATATTTCTCATGGATTATTGATTTAGTTAACCTAATAAATTTTAATGGCTACATGTTTTGCAGAATTAACAACAACTAGATCATATCAGATCAAGTACCGAATCCATAAGAATGGAAGAGACACGGGGAAATTATAGTCAAACAGATGAGAGTAGAGGGATGAATATCCATTTGGACATTGAAGGAACAAACTCCAATGGACATGGAGAGGAAAGGAATGAAAACCTGAATATGGTAGAGACCATTAAGAATTTGCAAAAAGATGTCCAAAGCCATAAAGATGAAAATGAAAGGCTTATGAGAGCCAAAGAGTAGCAAGATGAATTCAACATGAAGTTATTTCAAAGTCTGAACATAATAGAAAAGAAATTGGAAAAAGAAAGTGACTCAAGTAAATCTGGAAGTCAGAAACCTTCGAATGAGAAAAAGAAATCAGAAATTGTTAGCAGACACCACCATCACTCCCCAAATCATTCCAATAAAAGAGCAGGTAGTAGAACAAGTCCATCCCCTGGAAGACAACATGAGAGGTCTGGGGAAGATTAACTATGAGGAGAAATGAACAAAATCAAACCTCCTACATTTGATGGTGAACACAAGAAGGATGAAGATACAAAAATATGGTTGTTGGGAATGAGAAAATACTTTCAATTACATCATTATTCTTCTCATGCAGAGGGTAGAATTTCCATCTATCAACTCAAAGGAAAGGCATCCATGTGGTGGGATCAACTTGTACAGGTACAACACATTAAAGGGAAGAGTGTTACTTGGAGGGAATTTAAGAAGTATTTTGAGAAGAAATACCTGACTAAGAGGTATTATGACAAAAAAATGAAAGAGTTCTTTGAACTCAAACTTGGAAGCATGACCATAGATGAATATGAAAGAATATTCCTAGAGCTACTGAAGTACGTCTCCTTCATCAAGGATGAGACAATTAAAATTCAAAGGTATTTGAGTGGATTTCCAGCATTCATCAGTGACAAAATACAGTATGATGATACCAAGACATTGGAAGAGACCATAAGATGAGCTAAATGTCTATATGATCAGTAGAAAACAAAACCAACTTTCCAAAAAGCTTGGGAAGATAAAAAGAAGTTCAAGGTGAATCAGAGGAAGAAAGGATTTAAACCACCATTCTTTAGAAATAGTCCACATGATCCACCAACTCCTAAAGATCCAAAAATGATAGAGGCAGAAGGCCAAAGGCCAAGGTAGCCACCTATTCAATGTTGGGGTTGTAAAGGAGATCATAGATTCGGAGATTGTCCTCACAGAGGTGAAAAAGTAAGGAATGCTTATAATATACAGAAAGCTGAAATAGTGGAGGACATGGGTAGAAATGTGCCAAGGATATATGCATCCCTGGATAAAAAGAAAGCAGAATATCAGTCACACATGATTGAAGTGGAAGGTATGATTAACAACCAAACCATTGCTATTTTAATTGATTTAGGAGCTATTCATAGTTATATAGACCCTAAGATGGTAGAAAGTTTGCAATTTCCAAGAAGCAAGCATGGAAAATCTTGGTTGGTATAGTTGGCTACAGGAGCCAAAAGAAAGGTTAATGATATGGTTAAGTCATGTCTCATGGACATGAACAGACTGAACAACAAGGCATATTTGAATATCTTACCTTTAGGTTCCTATGATTGTTTAATTGGGATGGGTTGGTTGGACCCACATCATGCTCTATTGGATTGTCATAAAAACGCATTAACTTGCTTGGATGAAGAAGGGAACCAAAGGAAAGTGCAGGCAATTCCTAGGGCGGTAACCGTTAGAGAAATTTCAGCATTGCAGTTGAAGAAATGTTATAGAAGAGGATGTCAAATATTTGCAGCTCATATGGAGGAGACACCTAAAGACAAGGTGAAAAATTTGGAGGATTATGCAGTCCTGAAAGAGTTTGAAGATGTATTCAATGAAGTACCAAGACTACCCCCAAAGAGAGACCTTGATTTTTCTATAAATTTGACACTAGGAGCAACTCCCGTGTCAAAGACTCCTTACAGAATGAGTACACCAGAATTGAAAGAGTTGCAAATGCAACTTGAAGAACTTCTGAAGAAGGGGTATATACACCCAAGTGTGTCACCTTGGGTTGCCCCAGTGTTTTTTGTGAAGAGGAAAGATGGAATGTTAAGGTTATGCATTGATTACAGACAGTTGAATAAAGTGACTGTAAAGAACAAGTATCCTTTGCAAAGGATTGATGACCTTTTTGATCAATTTAAGGATGAAAAGATCTTTTCAAAGACAGATCTCAGATCAAGATACCATTAGGTAAGAATTAAAGAAGAATATATCAACAAGACCGCCTTCAGAACAAGGTATGGTCATTATGAGTTCACAGTGGTGCCATTTGGGTTGTCAAATGCACCAGTTGTTTTCATGTGCTTAATGAATGGTGTTTTCCAAGAATATTTAGACAAGTTCGTCATTGTATTTTTGGATGACATTCTTATATACTCTAGGATAGAGGAAGAACATGAACATCATTTGAGGATGGTGTTGCAAGTATTAAGGGTGCATCAGTTGTATGCCAAATTGAGCAAGTGGTCATTTTATTAGACACACATTTACTATTTGGGGCATATCATCTCAAAACATGGGATAGCAGTGGACCCTAAGAAGATTGAAGCCATTAGGGAATGGTCAGTGCCAAATAATGTGATAGAGGTCAAATCATTCTTGGGCCTCGTAGGCTACTATAGGAGATTCATTGGAGGATTCTCAAAGATAGCACACCCAATCACTTCCTTGCAAAGAAAAGGTATGAAGTTTGAGTGGACGTTGGATTGTGAAAGGAGTTTCCAACATTTGAAACAATTATTGACAAGTTCTCCAATACTAGGAATTGCAAACCCAAATGAAGATTTCATTGTATGCAGAGATGCATGTAATGAAGGAATTAGTGGAGTCCTCAGTCAAAATGGATTTGTGATATGTTATGAATCAAGGAAGTTGAAGGAGCATGAAAGAAAATATGCCACACATGATTTGGAGTTGGCATCCATAGTGCATGCCCTGAGAAAATGGAGACACTACCTCATGGGAAAAAGGTTTGAGCTAAGAACAGACCACAATGGTTTGAAATATTTATTTGATCAGCCAAATCTAAATGCTAGACAAAGCAGATGGTTAGAATTTCTAAGAGAATATGACTTTGATATAAAGCATATCAAAGGGAAAGAAAATAAAGTGGCTGATGCACTTAGTAGGAGGGTGCATGAGCTTTATGCTACAACCATCAACATGTATCAGACTGATGTTAAAAGAAAAATTTTGGACGCTGCAAATACAGACCTGCAGTATAAAGAATTAATAGCAAAATTATAGCAAGGTAAGACACCACAGAAGATGGATAGTTATAAGTTGGGAGTAGATGGAATACTGCTGCACAAGAATAGAATTTTTGTACCAAATGTCCAGGACTTGAAACATATAATTTTTCATGAGATACATAATGTTCCTTATGCAGAGCACCTTGGATATCAGAAACCGTAGCAACGGTTAAGAGCCAATACTTTTGGCCATGTATGAAGAGAGAAATTGCAGAATACATTGCTAAGTGTATGGAATGCCAGAAAGTTAAAACAGAGCATAGGCACCCAACCAGATTGCTGCAACCTTTTCCCATTCCTGAATGGAAGTGGGAAGTAGTGACCATGGATTTTATTATTGGATTACCTAGAACATGCAAGCTACATGATTCGATTATGGTAGTGGTGGACAAGCTTACAAAATCCACCCATTTTATTCCACTAAAAACTACTCACAAGGCAGCAGATGTTGTTGATATTTTCATGAAGGAAGTAGCACGATTGCACAAAATTCCTAAAACGATTATGTCTAACAGAGACCTGAAATTCACCTCGAATTTCTGGAAAGGATTGTTCAAAGAATTCAGAATGAATCTGAACTTTAGTATGACTTACCATCCTGAGACTGATGGGTAGATAGAGAGGGTGAATAGAGTGATAGAAGATATGTTGAGAATTTATGTGATGGATAAACCATCAAAATGGGAAGATTACCTACATTTAGTAGAATTCGCTTACAACAATGGGTATTAGGCATCATTGAAGATGAGCCCATTTGAAGAACTTTATAGAAGAAGGTGAAATAATCTGATAAGCTGGGATAATCCAGCTGATAGAACAGTAGTCGAGCCAGAGTTGCTCAAGGAGATGGAGGAACAAATGTTAAAAATTAAGCAGAATTTGAAAGCCGCCCAAGACAGACAGAAAATTTATGCAGATAAAAAACAAAATCCACAGAGAATTCAAAGTGGGTGACCATGTTTTCCTGAAAGTGAAAGCTAATAGGAGTTCCCTAAAATTGGGAAGCTGTGCCAAGTTGGCAGCTAGATTTTGTGGACCATTTGAAGTCCTAGAGAGGATTGGTCCAGTTGCTTATATGATTGCATTGCCTACATCTATTTATGTTCATAATGTATTCCATGTATCATTGCTAAAGAAATACATACTTGATGCTAATCATGTTATTGATTGGAATGTTATTCAAGTGGAGCAAGAAGGCGCTTTCCAAGTGCACCCGATGCACATTTTGGATTGGAAAATCAAACAACTCCAAAAGCGAGCCATAGGGCTTGTAAAGGTCCAGTGGACCTGGTACAGACCTGAAGACGCTACTTGGGAGCATGAGGATGAGATGCAGGTAGAATACCCACATCGTTTTGAAAATTTTTGAAAATTTTGCTGTATTTCGGCACAAGATGCACTGAGGATAGTGCATAAATAAGGGGAGGGTATTGTAATGTCCCTCAGCCGAACTCAAATGTAAATATAATCCAAGTATATTAAACTAGTGAGTTGTTTAGACATCATTTTTGTAATACACCTTTCATGGCATGGTGCGTGCATACACTGTGCAATAAAGTGATGTAATGTGCACATTCTGGATACCACGCGCAGTAACTAAAGCGTGTGCAACCTTAAAGACAAAGAATACAATGCGCAATAACTAAAGAGTGCACAACCTTGAGGTCAACAGATACCACGTGCAGTAACTAAAGTGTGCACAATATTAAGGTCAACAAACCTTTATGTATATGATATGGGTAATAGGCTAGTGAGCCAGTATTATAAGCTAGAATTCTTATGTTTTGGAATTAAGCCAGAGTGCCTAGATGTTAAAGGCCAGTGTGCCTATTTTGTATATGTTTCATGAATAATATAAAATACATCGTTGAGCACAGATCAACCATGATAAAAGAGAAGGGGGACTAGATTGCAACCAAATCGAGAAAGGGAGGGCCTAAAGTTAAGAACAGAGATAAGCTAGAAAGCTTAAAGCCGAAAAGAAATATTATATTAATATTTCTTAAAAACATAAAGTACGGATAATTAATTTATCCTAAGTCCTAAAGTAGGGGAAAAGTGTATGAGAGTGGCTTCCAACATGACAAGTGTCAAGTTGGA
>SNQJ01S0016686.1:74855-91007 GCA_010110895.2 Picea sitchensis
ATTTTGATCTAAATTTTCAAAAATCATTGGTAAAATGTCCTATGATAGCAAAACCATTATTTTTTATTTTTATAATTTTTATGAAAAAGGAATCAAATGAAAACTATCTAAACTGAGCAATTAAAATAATAATATATACTTTAAAACTGAACTATGTATCTATATAAACTACTGAGAATTCTCGAATTTATTAACTATTAAATTCCAAGTAACGAACTAACCTGAAGTAACGCTTCCGGGTTTTGTCCTGTACTCAGTACTTGATTTAGCTGTTTGGTGGGAGGAAACCTGCACCAGATTCTCCACAAGCTTCTTATAAATAGGAAGCAGTAGTGCTCTTTGCATGACAGAACAAACAAGACATAAAGCGACAACAATTTTATAATTTACAAATCATCACAGTTAGATAAATCCCTGTGCGAAGATTTGTACATAACAGTTCATTTAACGAAAAAGATAAACCTTTACTCATTAAATTGAAACATAGTAATTGTTGTACTAAAACTAAGATACATCAGACATGGACAGAATTTAAGTTATAACGCATCAACCTGTAACAAGTTTTGATATCTAAAGTAGTCAATATCTTGATCACAAATTAAAATGCACAAAACTTGAACGAAAGTATGATAAATTGAAAGCTAAAGTTGTTACAAAAGATCCACTTCCATTCAAGTCAGTATCATCATAAATCCATAGTATTTGTTCTCCCAATAGTGATGGGTTCTTTACAAAAAATAATGAGTATATAAAGGCCACAGGGTAAAACATCCCTGTGGGAATTATGAAAAACTGTTTGGAAAAATTTGGGAACAATCTCCCAAATCCCTATTTCTGCCTAAGGCTTAACAGCTTAAAACAAAACTATATGATAAAAACATGTTCTAAACTGCCACAGCATGTCCAATTTCCTATTGAAATTCGTATGTAACTGTAGGTGGACAAGAATAAGAAAGTTTAGATAATGTTTTATTTGTAAGATTAAAAAAAATCTAAATTTTAAGACTAGCTACATAATATCACGATTCTGTAGCTGGTCATATCTACAAACAAAATCCTTTTAAATTAATGCAAATGATAACAGAATGTATATTCGACCTATTAAACAAATCTTTAATTACTAATTCAAAAAAAAGCAAATCATTCACACTGGAAGTATCAGAATCTTCTATGTCAATTTGAAAAAAACAAAATCGTGTTTAATTAACCGAATGGTAATAGGGATACATGCGATTTGTCAAACAACTTTTTATTACCAATTTGAAGCAGACAGAATCATTTTGAGAATTCAAAACCAACGAAATCATTTTTTGAATCAATTTCAATCGAAACAGACTATAATCGATTCATCAAACCAATCTTTGCTACTAATCCAACGCATACACAAACGACTACACTAATTCAAGGCATACAACATCGTTTCTGGATCAAACCAAACAGAACTTGAATCCGACCAAATCAGAGTCGACACAATCGTTATACTAATTCAAGAGCAATAAAATCGTATTAAATCAGTTCAATCAAAACATAGCCATATTAGATTTTAGCAAACAAATCTTCAATGAAAGCATAATTCAAAATGAAATCAAAATAACATAATCAATTTTGAATCTATTTAAACGAAACAGAGCGAATTCAAAGAAAACACAATCGGCTAACCAAATCATTCAAAACAATCTATGTTGAGATAACATACTTGGGTTGTAGGAAAATGATTCAGTCATGATAACTTTGAGTTGACAAAGGCAGTTGCTGCCTCAACATTTCTGAAGACAATTGAACTTGTAGTCTTTTTCTTCTTCTCGTTGGCTTGTAGCCTGTCTCTTTCTTTGACAACATAGTAACCCGTTCCTCCAATGATTTAACTTTAGATTGCAACAGAGGAACATTCGTGTAGTAACGTTCAAGCCAAGAATTGCATTGAGTACACGGTGGTTGATCAGGCCTTGGCATTACAGGTGAGGGTTCTGTTAAGTTACTAGGGGTTCCACTATCAAACTTAATTCCCGGGAAATTAGGGTCATTCTTGAGGCATGGTGGTAGGTTGGAAACGCAGTCATAGGGTTCCACAGAATAAAGGCCATGAGAATAAGGGTATTCCTAAGTCAAGAAGTGTTCAATCTCAGAGTCTGAATCCTCACTCAAAACAATAGGCTTCAGGTCTATGTTTTGCTTGGGCTTGTTCCGAGCACATCTAGATATCCATCATGCGTTCTTTTTTCCCTTAATAATTGCATCGATATTACCCTTGCCTTTCTTCCTTATAGGCCTTTTGATGGTCTTGGTATTGTCTTTAGAACACGGGTCGGGCATCGTATCGGGTAGGTCAATGTTGGGGCAGTTTGAGGGTTTGACAGAGGGTAGAAGGGTAGGAGGTGGCACGACAGGCCCAACCAGGGTATCGGTGACCACAGTCTTATCCACTTGAACACACTCGGGGGTGGTAAAGCCATTTCTTGATAGGAAGGCTTGCCAACAGTCACCACTAAGGCTCAAATGATGGACACTCACGATTTTGATCAAGCAATAATGGAAAAGGCTAGAATCAACCTTCTCCCGCTTAAATTGCTTAGAAATTTTATAAAGACTGCATAGGAGATAGTGAGGCATATTCAGAGGGTAGTCTATAAAATTCATTAGCAACCGAAGATGGTAAAGAAACACTAAACCATAACAACCTTTGCAAGTCACGAATTGCTTAACAATTGCTAATAGATCATGCCACCTGGTCTTAAGGGCACTGACAAGCATACCTCTATCACAACTAACAATTTTCCTTGATGTGAATAGGAGTGGCCAGGGCACTTCGTCCACTTTCAAGTTCTTAAACCACCTCTACCCTTTAGCTGGCAAGCCTATAGCTGAGCTGAGGAATTCCTCATTTAGCTCGAGTTGGATGTCTCCAACCTTAGCCCTGCATCCGTTGAAGGTGAGGGCAAACTGTTGGGCGACCGAAAGGTTGAAACCCTCAAAATTTTGGATGAAAACTAACCAGCCATTATTCTCCAAATGCTCATGAGCATTGTCGAATAGCAGTAATGTTTGGATTCCATTAGGTTCTATGCGCACCACAGGTGCCATAGGACAGAACACACAGTGAGTAGGGTAAACGGACAAGGGTTTGGACAAGGTATACGCAGGACCGTAAGCTCACAGGCTTCCCCAAAACCAACAGAGGTAGCCCGAGATACAAGGCAGGCATTAATGCCTAAGTACGAGAGGGTGGTGGAATGAAATAAACCCATGCAAAACATTCATATCAAAATGTACAATCGACGACACTGTGGTGATTCAAATCACTATTGGTGTGTGTTAAAAGTAATGGAAATCAAACAACTATGATAAATCGACCCAAATATTTGCATAAACAATAGTGTTTGTATGATTTATAATCAAAACAATGTTTCAAATATAGCACCAAAGATTCGACCATAAAACTTATGCGTTGCATGAAACTATTGCACTAAGGGTCTAATCACAATGTTAATGCGTTCTCATGAAACCATTGCACCCAGGAATTTAATCAAAGAACATCAAACCACCATTGTATCAAGGACTCAATTGTAATCACTAGAAATACCATTGCATTACAAACTTATAAAACAAAGTCATATTAACAAAAAAAATGCAAAGTGAGTAAAGATTTTGGTGTCTTGCCAACTGTGTGACCATCATTGAGTTAGAGGTGAAACGACCACATAAACAAGATTAACCATAATAATCCAGCGACAATTTTAATGCCATTGACATGAATTCGAATTCAAGTTTTTCATGTTTATAGTCATGAAAATGAAAACAAAAGGTAGGTGTGCTAATGCGCAAAATGATCATGTCATTTTATTCAAAAGATTGCGATGAGAATCAAGGGTTCCAAAAAACTTGTGTAGGAAGCTTATAAGGATAGGATAAAAATGTGAAATGGCTGCCAACAATGGCGACACACTGGTAGAAGCAGTTATCTCTGCCAAAAGAACAAATTCAAATTATGATATGAGAATAATTCTAACTCAAAAACCACCAGAAAATTGTTTCAACATCAACATTAGTCAAATATTCCAGCAGTGCTTAAAAGATGAAAAATGATAACAGTCTTAAGACAAGCAAGCCATGATATTAAAGATAAAATCTCCAATATTGTTGACAGATCCACTGCTGCCAGGAGCCGTCCATAGCCTCGACAAGGTTTCCATTTAACCCACTCTGAAATCTGTATCCTGCCAGGAAGTTCCAGATCAAAATAAAGGGCATTTTAAGGTCAAGAGATTCTATACTTGCGAATTTTCATATACCCGACATTGCTTCGCTGCCAGCAGGCCTATTCAGTACCCCGACATAGTTGTCTTGGCATCATGCATGCATTTACCCGCTGCCAGCAGACTTGTTCAACATCCCGACGGGTTTACAAGAACTTCCCACAGCTCTTTTATGATTTAATTTTTTAAAGATATATAATTGAGTGGGGTGATGCTAAAAATTATGATATTTTAGACATATTTTTATAGACCTTGAAAGAATTTTATTAACTGTCCTTCATTAAGATTCAGAGATGGTTTATTAACAAAACCGACCTTCTAAGGCAGGGAGACATCTTCTGAGTTATTCCCTTAAGGAATAGGGACAACGTAAGAAGAAAAATATGATCATGACAAGCTTCGCTTACAAATTGAAATCAACAAACTTCTTTCAACCAACAGGCTTTCCTTGACATGGATGTAAATTTCAAAAGCATATCACAATTGATGTTTAGACAACTTTTCAACAGTCATTTTAGAGGAAATTTTTTTCTGTTTTCTTTGTCTAAACAGTTCATAATGCAAGTATGTGTATTTCAATAGCAAAAACTAGTAAGCATGAGGGAGAAATCAAAACACACCAGCGATGAAGGATTTGAAAGAAAAACAAAAAAAATATGTACAAAACATGCATTTGAAAACCTCATGCAACAAATTCCTTGGGAGACTGAAAAGTAAGAAAATCCTGTTTGATGGGAAAGCAGTCTGACTCGTGGTACCTTGGGTCAGGGTTGATTTAGATTTATTTATCTCTTTACTTTTCATTTAATATTTTCATGATGATACTGCGTTATTGAAAATAAATGTTCAACTGAAAGTAAAGAGAAAAGGATCAAGGGGAATTCCCTGACAACAGCCGTATTATGGTTCTCGTGGTGCACCCACTTGCATTCATGACTGCATTATTACAAAGAGAAATAGTGAGAAATAAAAATGAAAGGAAACCTATTCCTAAACCTACCCTAACTATTGAACAAATAGGGATACTACATGAAGTCATGCTTCCAATGTAGCCATCGGAGTAACTCCAATCCTAGAACGAAAACAAAATCAAACATTATTAATAAGAATGGTAATATATCAACAAATGACAACAACATATCACACTTACCTTCATAATCATCATCTAAAAACAAAGTGAGCATGATCTTACCATTCCCTTGAATATTCTTGATGTATGAATCCTCCAGCCATTGTGCAATCTTGTCGTGATAAGGGTCATAATGGCATGGGAGAGTGTAAGTAGGCTTGAAAAACTTGTCAGGATTACAAGGAAATGAAATAACCATCAACCAAGGCTGAGATGCGCCATCCTCCTGGCAATTCTCTAAGTGTTCATTAATTTCTTCACATGGAGGATCTAAAAGAAACATGTCACGCCTACTTCCAAGATACTTAGGTAAAAAGAAAGCAAGCACAACCTTGTCTTTATTATGAAATTTTTTTATATATGAATATTCAAGGCATCCTAAGATCCTGTCACAAAAATGGGGATGCAAACCACGACTTTGATGAAACAAATATATCAATGGAAAACTCATCATAGGAGGATTCACGCAATCAATTAGATCATTGGTTTGAATGTTTCCTTCAATGCGATTGATCATTTCAAAATGTGAAGTATAAACATTAATATTCGAGCTAAGCAAAGACCGAATATGAAATGTAGAACGTTTGATATCCATAAAATATAATGCATTTTCCTTTTCAACAATAAACTGTGTAAAATCATCTCGCAACATGTCCTTTTCCCATGTGAGTGATGAAAGTGAACAAGCATCAAATCTGGTTTTATCAATGTTATGCTCAGAATTAATTTCACCAAAATTTAGCATATCGAAAGGATATGATTGTGGCGGAAAAGAGTAGGATGTTGTAGGTAAGGTGTCAAGTACAACAGAGTCTAGGAAGAGATTAGGATATAAAGAATAAAAGGAATCAGACATAAGCACATAAAAAGAAGCTCTTGAATTAACAATGGTATTCTCAAAAGATTCCTCTTCACCTTCTTTAAAACCCTTACTCTGTTTTGGTGACGAATAACTCAACATAATATGATCATCTGGATTTGCCTTTTGTGTGATAGATAATTCAAAATTTATGTGACCAACATCTAGTCTTTCCTATGAACCAAGTGCATTTTGAGGATGAAGGTTTAAGGTTTCTTATTCTAGTTGCATATCTTCTTCTCTAATCAGTTTCATAGGAGTACTAGAACATTCAAGATGATTTTCGTCACTTAAGTGTTCTTCAATGACTGATTTCAAATGTTGATTAGAGCATGAGTTATAAGAGTGAGGGTATTCACCTTGAGCCATAAACGAATCTTCTTCCATGCTAGTTGTAGACTGAAAATACAATGATTCAAAGGAAAAACTAGTTTGGTTGTCAATAAGAACCTGGTCAATAGATTCTACCTCCCTAGCTTGTTCAACATTGTCGGAAGGATCCTTCTCTTCTTGCGAAGAGAATTGTTCTTGTAGTTGAGTGATAGGATTTGCAATTAGTTCTTCATTCGTGATTGAACATGACTAGATGGAAGGGATGGAAGCATCATAGAAGGGATTTAATGCCAATGAAATGTCATCGAGATTAAATTTACAGAGGATATGATAGACTCTTGTCAAAAAGTCTTTTGAAGATGAATCACCATTGATTAGCGAAGTATGAAATTCTTCACATAATTGATCAAAATCATAAATTTAAAAAGAATCTAGAAACTCATCTACAAATTGAAACCAATCAAAAATGTGACATGATAGAAAGGATTCAAACCAATGTTTGATTCAACCTCTAAAAGTAAAAGCGAACAGTCTGCATAAAACTCCTAAATCTGAGATGTCATGTTTGATTCATTTGCACCAAAACTTGTTAAGGTGGTCTTTAGCAGATGTATTGCCTCCACCATCAAAGGTGAGTTTGGACAAGCGAGAGACTGTCTCGTTGGGAACATTGGGTAATGAGAAGTTGAAAGCATGTTCCAACACAGTGATTTGGAGAGCCATGGGGGAATTGAATATATTTAAAATAAAGGCTCCTATAAGGCCAGCTTGTCAGTCGGCCCTCATTCTAGCGCCATTTGTTGACGGGTGAAATTGAACGCTCGTCAACTGGAGGAGTGGATCCAGTCCGGGGTTGTCTAAATAACCCAAACTGTTTGGGATGATCCACCCTAACTGGTTTAGTGGCTCCGTTGGCCGATCTAAGTCCTAGGAAAATGAAAGAAAACTAAACTAAAGGAACTAATCTAAATGAAAACAACAATTAAAGAAAACTATAAACAAATATGAAATATATATATATACAGTTTACTGTCTAATATTATACAACAATAATTCTATGAAATTAAATGTTTAGTTATCAATAGAACTAGATCTCAACTACATATTTACAGTACTTACAGAATACAAATTTTGATCTAAATTTGCAAAAATAATTGGTAAAATGTCCTATGACAACAAAACCATTTTTTTTTTTTTTATAATTTTTATGAAAAAGGAATCAAATGAAAACTATCTAAACTGAGCAATTAAAATAATAATTTGTACTTTAAAACTGAACTATGTATCTATATAAACTACCGAGAATTCTCGAATTTATTAACTATTCAATTGCAAATAATGAACTAACCTGAAGTAACACTTCTGGTTTTGTCCTGTACTCAGTACTTGATTTAGCTGTTCGGTGGGAGGAAACCCGCACCAGATTCTCCACAAGCTTCTTGTAAATAGGAAGCAGCAGTGCTCTTTGCAAGATAGAACAAACAAGACATAAAGCGACAACAATTTTATAATTTACAAATCATCACAGTTAGATAAATCCTTGTGTGAATATTTGTACATAACAGTTCATTTAACGAAAAAGATAAACCTTTACTCATTAAATTGAAACAGAGTAATTGTTGTACTAAAACTGAGATACATCAGATATGGACAGAATTTAAGTTATAATACATCAACCTGTAACAATTTTTGATATCTAAAGTAGTCAATAACTTGATCACAAATTAAAATGCACAAAACTTGAACGAAAGTATGATAAATTGAAAGCTAAAGCTGTTACAAAAGATCCACTTCCATTCGAGTCTGTATCATCATAAATCCATAGTGTTTGTTCTCCCAATAATGATGGGTTCTTTACAAAAAATAATGAGTATATAAAGGCCAAAGGGTAAAACATCCCTGTGGGAATTATCAAAAACTGTTTGGAAAAATTTGGGAACAATCTCCCAAATCCCTATTTCTGCCTAAGGCTTAACAACTTAAAACAAAAATATATGATAAAAACATGTTCTAAACTGCCACAGCATGTCCAATTTCCTATTGAAATTTGTATGTACCTGTAGGTGGACAAGAATAAGCAATTTTAGATAATGTTTTATTTGTAAAATTAACAAAAATCTAAATTTTAAGACTAGCTACAGAATCTCACAATTCTGTAGTTGGTCATATCTACAAACAAAATCCTTTTAAATTAATGCAAATGATAACAGAATGTATATTCGACCTATTAAACAAATCTTTAATTACTAATTCAAAACAAAGCAAATCATTCACACTGGAAGTATCGAAATCTTTTATGCCAATTTGAAACAAACAAAATCGTGTTTAATTAACCGAATGGTAACAGGGATACATGCGATCTGTCAAACAACTTTTTATTACCAATTTGAAGCAGACAGAGTCATTTTGAGAATTCAAAACCACGAAATCATTTTGTGCATCAATCTCAATCGAAACAGACTATAATCGATTCATCAAACCAATCTTTGCTACTAATCCAATGCATACACAAACGACTATGCTAATTCAAGGCATACAACATCATTTCTAGATCAAACCAAACAGAACTTGAATCAGACCAACTCAGAGTCGACACAATCGTTATACTAATTCAAGAGAAATAAAATTGTATTAAATCGGTTCAATCAAAACATAGCCATATTCGATTTTATCAAACAAATCTTCAATGCAAACATAATTCAAAATGAAATAAAAATAACAGAATCATTTTTGAATCTATTTAAATGAAACAGAGCTAATTCAGAGAAAACACAATCGGCTAACCAAATCATTCAAAAAAATCTATGTTGAGATAACATACCTGGGTTGTAGGAAAATGATTTAGTTAGGATAACTTTGAGTTGACAAAGGCAGTTGTTGCCTCAACATTTCTGAAGACAATTGAACCCGTAGTCTTTTGCTTCTTCTCGTTGGCTTGTATCCTGTCTCTTTCTTTTGACAACACAGTAACCCGTTCCTCCAATGATTTAATTTTAGATTGCAACAGAGGAACATCCGTGTAGTAAAATTCAAGCCAAGAATTGCATTGAGTACATAGTGGTTGATTGGGCCTTCGCATTACAGGTGAGGGTTCTGTCAAGTTACCAGGGGTCCCACTATCAAACTTAATTTCCGGGAAATTAGGGTCATTCTTGAGGCATGGTGGTAGGTTGGAAACGTAGTCATAGGGTTCCACAGAACAAAGGCCATGAGAATAAGGGTATTCCTCGATCAAGAAGTGTTCAATCTTAGAGTCTGAATCCTCACTCAAAACAATAGGCTTCGGGTCTATGTTTTTCTTGGGCTTGTTCCGAGCACATCTAGATATACATCGTGCGTTCTTTTTTCCCTTACTAATGGCATCGGTATTACCCTTGCATTTCTTCCTTACAGGCCTTTTGATGGTCTTGGTATTGTCTTTAGAACATGGGTCAGGCATGGTATCGGGTAGGTCAATGTTGGGGCAGTTCGAGGGTTTGACATGGGGTAGAAGGGTAGGAAGTGGCACGGCAGGCCCAACCAGGGTTTCGGTGACCACAGTCTTATCCACTTGAACACACTCGGGGGTGGAAAAGCCATTTCTTGATAGGAAGGCTTGCCAACAGTCACCACTAAGGTTCAAATGATGGACAATCACGATTTTGATCAAGCAGTGATGGAAAAGGATAGAATCAACCTTCTCCCACTTAAATCACTTAGACATTTTATAAAGACTACATAGGAGATAGTGAGGAGTATTCAGAGGGTAGTCTATAAAATTCATTAGCAACCGAAGATGGTAAAGAAACACTAAACCATAACGACCTTCACAAGTCACGAATTGCTTAAAAATTGCTAATAGATCATGCCACCTGGTCTTAAGGGCAGTGACAGGCATACCTCTACCACAAATAACAATTTTCCTTGATGTGAATAGGAGCGGCCATGACACTTCATCCACTTTTGAGTTCTTAAACCACCTCTACCCTTTAGCTGGCAAGCCTGTAGCTGAGCTGAGGAATTCCTCATTTAGCTCGAGTTGGATGTATCCAACCTTAGCCCTACATCCGTCGAAGGTGAGGGCAAACTGTTGGGCGACCGAAAGGTTGAAACCCTCAAAATTTTGGATGAAAACTAACCAACCATTATTCTCCAAATCCTCACGAGCATTGTCGAATAGAAGCAACGTTTGGATGCCATTAGGTTCTATGCGCACCACAGGTGCCATAGGACAGAACACACAGTGAGCAGGGTAAATGGAAAAGGGTTTGGACAGGGTATACGCAGGACCACAAGCTCACAAGCTTCCCCGAAACCAACAGAGGTAGCTCGATATACAAGGCAGGCATTAATGCCTAAGTGTGCAAGGGTGGTGGAACGAAATAAACCCATGCAAAACATTCATATCGAAATGTACAATCGATGGCACTATGGTGATTCAAATCACTATTGGTGTGTGTTAAAAGTAATGCCAATCAAACAACTATGATAAATCGACCCAAGTATTTGCATAAACAATAGTGTTTGTATGATTTACAATCAAAACAATGTTTCCAATATAGCACCAAAGATTCGACCATAAAACTTATGCGTTGCATGAAACTATTGCACTAAGGGTCTAATCACAATGTTAATGCATTCTCATGAAACCATCGCACCCAGGAATTCGATCAAAGAACATCAAACCACCATTGTATCAAGGACTCAATCGCAATCACTAGAAATACCATTGCATTACAAACTTATAAAACAAAGTCATATTAACAAAAAAAATGCAAAGTGAGTAAAGATTTTGGTGTCTTGCCAACTGTGTGACCATCATTGAGTTAGAGGTGAAACGACCACATAAACAAGAGTAACCATAATAATCCATTGATGATTTTAATTCCATTGACATGACTTTGAATTCAAGGTTTTCACGCTTGCAGTCGTGAAAATGAAAACAAAAGGCAGGTGTGCTAATGCACAAAATGATCATGTCGTTTTATTCAAAAGATTGCGATGAGAATCAAGGGTTCCAAAACACTTGTGTAGGCAGCTTATAAGGATAGGATAAAAATGCAAAATGGATGCCAATAGGAGTATCTTAAAATTATTCCCAGACTCATTCTCAGCAATTGCTTTAAATTCTAGAAGGCATTCAAATACTTCCGATTTTAATTTCAAAAAAAATACCCAAGTAAAGCGAGAGAAATCATCTATGAAGGTGAGTACATATCGAGCCTTACTGATTGAAGGCTATGGGAATGGGCCCGTAATGTAACTATGAATCAGCCCAAGAGGTTAAAAATCTCTATGTGCCTTCCCTTTGTCAAACTTTTTCTCTGGATGCTTGCCAAGAATGCATCCTTGACATACATCGCTTGTGAATTTAATAGCTGGCAATCCTTCTACCATGTTTTCCTTGCTGAGTTGATGCAAGTACTTATAGTTTATATGGCCAAATATTTCATGCGATAACATGATGATATCATTATATTGTGAAAAAAATACAGTTCTAATAGATTTAGGAACAAAGTGGGAGAAGAAATACAAACGAGAACCGTGATCTGCAATTCCATGTGCAAGTTGTGACCCTGTGGAAATGTTGGTAATCACTGTGGAGTCCGGAGTGAAATCCACCTTCCTTCCAGAGCTGGAATGAGTGATCTGATATATTGAGAGAATATTTGCGGATAGTGAGGGAACAGGAAGAACATTTTTGAAGCAGCCCCCTTCAAGATCAACGATTCCTTCTCTGCACAACTTTGCGGGTGTGGCATCTCCCAAGTAAATTGGGGATCTGGTGCTTTCTTCGATGGAGGAAAATTCATCTTTTGATGAAGCCATATGGTTTGATTCACCTGAATCAAGTATCCAATATTATGGAGTTGATGTGATAGCCATTAAAGCATGACCGTCTCGTGCTCTTCCTCCCGTTCTGTTATCATCTTTCTTCTTTGCATTTCCAGGCACCGTGAGATTGTGCTGCTGCAATTGCTTAGCCATCTCATCGATAGTCTTCCTCATGAAATTTTATTTGGGATGAAAAACTTTGGAACAGTATCTGAAAAGTGTTCTTTCCTTCTTCTTCTTACCCTTACGCTCAGAAGAGTTCTCTAAAGATTGTGCGAATCTCTCCTTCTTCGATTCAGGAAATTTACTCGTTCCTTTTTTCTTGTCTTTTCCACTGCTCTTTGGAGCATCAGTAGCCGCAAGTGCTTGGTTCTTGGAACACTTGATGGAACCCATTTGGACTAACTTAGATTTATATTGAGTCAATTCTATAATTAAATCATTCAATGGAGGCATTTTCCATTTTTCCTGAGTCAATTTAGATGCTTGAAAAGACGACACAAATACAAAATATTCAGGGCCTAGTTTTGAGAGAATTGAAAGGATGAGTTGTTCTTCCTCTTTCGTGACTCCACATGCATTAAGTTCAACAAGGAGGGATTTGAACTTGGTGAATAATTCTTGCAGGTTGCTGAAATGAATTGGACTTAGGGATATGAGTTCATTCTCCAGTTGATGCACTTTCATTGCATCCTGCTTGTCGAATAGTCCTTCCAATGTGGTCCAGACCATATCGGGAGTAGTGGCTCTACTGACATGAAAGAGGAGATATATAGAAATTGATAGGAATATCATCCCAATTGCTTCATATAATTTATTGAAATACTTTATCTTCTCCACTGCAGCAGTCGGTTCTTTCTCCATTCCCATTCTTACTCGGTAAAGCCCTTTGCTTTGGAGGAGCAGAGAGATCTCTGTCTTCCATTCGAAGTAATTGAAAGGATTTAGAATGCGTTTTGTGGTATAATAAAGATGATCCATTTCTTCTTTCTGTAGCTCCTGATGATCTATACCTACAAATAAAACCGTCTACAATCCACTAGATTCAATCTAGCTCTGATACCATGTAGAATACCTGTAGAAACCCCAGTAGATCTAGAATTCTAGTTAAATTGAACACAAAAAATTTGTTGATATTCAAGAGATGAGAGAAAGTTTTTTCTCCATAAATTAGAGAATTATATTAATAAAAAATTAATATACGTGAGAAACCATCCTAAAAAAGAAGAGAGGAGGTGAATATATAGAATTTCCAACATAGAAATTCTAGTAAAAAAAAGATAGAAATAGCTAAAATAGGTGTCATAAGCTAAGGGAGACCACGTAGTTCGACCTAGACAACTAAAGATACATGTCACACACTCATTAATGTCCAAAATATTCAAGTGATGTGCATTAGCTCGCTTAGGATCACTTAACAAACAAGAGAAGTAGTTCCAACTCACTTAACTGACCCGAAATAGTAGTTACTAATAATAGTAACGAAAAAAATCATTAATTAAAAAATAAATCTGTCACTCAAAGTGGAGGTGTGCATTCCCCAATAATATATGAGTTTTTGCATGCGGGAGTTGGAATAAATCATGAATAAATCAATAAAATCAAGAATAAATCAAGAAAATCAAGAACCTGGAGTTGAGTCTGGATCTAAAATTAGCAGTTTTCCCTAAAATCTAGGGATGAGGTGCCCTTCTTCTCTATGTGGCCAAATTAGGTGAAATAAAGTGTAAATGAATGTATTAACCAAGATCTAGGAGTCTAAGCTAGGTATAAACTAATGTAAGTTAGGGTTATGCTCCAACAAAAGTGATTCAGAAAATATCAATTGAAGAAGAGTCCACAGATGAGATAGAATGTCAATGGTGGATGTTTGGTGAGGAAGCATTGACACCATCGAGTCACAAGTTGAGTCGATTCAAACAAAAATAAGGTCGACTATATGGAAGTCGATCGAATACAAAATGAGTCAAAGACAAGTCGACCAACTGAAGGTCAAAGTTGAAGGAAAATTGAGTCGAGAAATACAAGTCAACCAAAGAAAGTCAAGTTGAACAAAGTCAAATTTCTCAAGTCGTTTTTTTTCCAAGTCAAGTCAGTCCAAGAAAGAAGTAGCCTAAAGGTCAAATTCGAAGAAAAATCAAATACAAGTCGGGTCAAGGCTGAAGCAAGATGGATTGACTAGAATTGAAATACTAAAGTCGAAATTTCTCCTAGTTGATTCGACCAAAAAGATGTTTTTCGGTCGAATGAGGAAACAAATACGAAAAATTGTGAGACCAAGTCAAATATTTAGTGACTAGCAGCTGAGAGGGAACCAATTTTAATATAACCATCAAGTAAAATGTTTACAAGTTGAGTTTAAATAATCACCAACAAAGGAAATATATGGAAGTCAATTTAGACATTCACGAAAAGGTAATATGTACTGAAGTCGATTTGGCATCCAATGACGAAAGGAAAATCTGGGCAAGTGGCCTTCAAAGAACCTCCTATACCAGCCACCTCGAACACTTTTTGGGAAAGATTTCTCATGGCATCTAATTGGGCATGTTCTGCAAAACACCCATGTCGTAGAATTTTAAAATTTATTTCCAACACTCCATAATATGCATATGAAAAATTCTATTTAAATTGGTGTACGAAAATAAATTAGTAAAAGTTACCATTTGTGTTAATTAAATGAAGGGGTGCAATGTTTCATTCCAACAGGACACATTGTTTCAAAGTGTCACCCTTTGGAGGACTATATAAGTAAAGGAATATGAAGGGAAGAGTGTGTCTTGGTGGATATCTATCTATCTATCTATCTATCTATCTATCTATATATATATATATATAATGGATTGAATGAAAGTTCATTCTATTAGGTTGGTGCATGTTTACAAGTTGACTCTTTTCATGAGGATTGGATTCCTCACCTCTACATTGGATCTGAGATAAAAAATCTAGGTCTTGTTATGAGGGTTGGATTCCTCATTTCTCATTTGGATCCGAGAACTACAAGTTGGGTCTTGTATCCGAGAGTTGAATCTCTCATATCCAGTTGAAGATATTAAAGGATTGATTTTATTTGTATTCATTCAAGTTAAATAAATAAAAGAATGATATTTTATCTACTTCATACAGTTTGTGTTATATGAGTTTATGAATAATTAATTGAACTTCATATATCTTATTCAGTTAATTTAGTTAATCTATGAAAGTGTGAAAAGTAGACAAAATTTCCAAACACTGATTCACCCCCCATCTCAGTGTCAGTGTGTGTTTCAACATAAAGTTCTCATACTGATTCACCCCCCCCTCTCAGTATTCCAACAATTCGTATCAGAGCAGGTTCCTTCAGAAAATAGTTTAATCACTGGAAGGATATCATGGAATACGCTAAGAATGGAGTACCAATGTTCGATATGAATGGAGTAAAATTGTTCAGTATGAATGAAGTACCAATGTTCAATTGTCAGTATGGTTTGGACTACGATTTATGGAGCAAAAGGATGAAAGTATTTTTACAGGCACAAGGATATGATGTTTGGAACTCATTTATTATAGGATACATGTTGGAGTTACTTCACACACACCTAGGATTTATTTTTCCTAATTTTTTTCCTTGTTTATTAGTCTTAATTAGTCATTATCCAGTCTCCTATATTTTAGGGGAGAATATTCCACCTGGAGAATATTCTCTTTCAGTTGACACTTCAGTTTGACTAGTTGAGTTGAGTTTAGATGTTGCATTGGTTTTATCACCTTGAAACATTGGGATA
>SNQJ01S0016686.1:91057-118070 GCA_010110895.2 Picea sitchensis
AATATTCCACCTGGAGAATATTCTCTTTCAGTTGACACTTCAGTTTGACTAGTTGAGTTGAGTTTAGATGTTGCATTGGTTTTATCACCATTTAACATTGGGATCATCACCATGCTAATTATAAATTGCCTTGTTATCATCACTATACTGGTGCATTACCATTGATTCCCTGATTTAACTCCTCACTACTCTGTTTAGTCGGTTAACTGAAGACTAGTTGACTAGTTAACTCAAATAGGCGACAATTCACTCCCGTAACTGCTTGAGAGAATAGACTAGGTGGTAGTTCACTCCTGTAACTACTGGTGTGTGTCCATATCACTCTATACCACCACTATGGTGCATTGGCTCACCTCCAGTATGCACTCATTGATCTATACATAGTATATAATGTGTAAACTATTCATCTTGCACACGGTTAATGAGAATTCTTTCATTGTTTCTCTCCTTCTTCTTCTTCCTCCAATTCTCTCTGCAAATGTTTGTATTATTATTTAGCTAGAACTATTATGTGCAATTTCAACACATTTACATGGTATCAGAGCTGACAAACTACTAAGAAAAAGCTACACCAATTTTTTTGTAGGTACAAAAGATTGAAGACAGCGTAAAGATGGATTCCCAAAAAGAATTCATTCTTACACCTTACAACTATTTTTCATGGAAGGAGAAAATAATGATACATCTCTGAACCAAAGGTTTTTACAGGTTAAAATTGAATACAGATACAAAACCGACATCAGCCATAGAAAAATCGAAGTATTTAAATCGCATGGATGAGGCATTCAAAACAATTTGCATTCTTATTTCTCGCAATCTCCTTTTTCACATATCTTCCTATAAGATGTTAGGACTCAGAAATGTCACATCTATATCCTCTTTTCCCTTCATCATTCCTTACATTTCATAGTCCTAATAAACCTTTTATCATACCATTTCCATAATTATATTTGGGTTTCACCTTATTATTTCCCACTTTATTCATTTTAGTATTATAAGTGAATTTATGATTAAAGTTTCGAAAATTAACATATTTTCATTATATCTCAAGGTTGGATGAGTTTTATGATGTGTACAGGTATATTTGAATATTTCAACAAAGGCAAATATTACCACCTAACCTCAAATTCGAATTTCATCTTCAAGCTTTGAAGATTTGAAGAATATTTGGGACAATCATTCAAGGATATTCAAAGGAGAAGGTCATGGAGATTTTGATGGCATATCTTATCCAAGATTTGTGAGAGATGTGTGGAGGATTTGAAGGGATCATATCTTGTAATAATAGGTAAGTGGTTGAGAGAATAATGAATCTATAATTATGAGACTCTTCAAGACTCTCATGTATAAAAGAGAGTGTTCTCTCTTCATTTGGGGAGAGTTAGAGATGAGACATTAAACTTAGATTATCTTGAAGTCTTAGAAGGGGATTCTTAGCTTTGATTTGTATTATTTCATTTGTCATGCTTTCATGATTTGTCATTTGATTCTTGTAATGTAATTTGAGATAGAATTATTGTGAGATCACATATGTATTTTGTCATTCAACTCTTCACATGTTGTATTGATTTCCTAGATTAATTTCCTGCTTTCCTAGTTAGTCTTTAAATGCTTTCCTAGATTAATTTCATTTCAACAATTTAGATTAGATTACTTCTACTTCAATTCTGCATATATAGTGTGTGTGCTTCGTAAGACTATGAACCTCGGATTGACAAATTAAATAGTTGGGCAAGTACTACAATGGAAGTAAACAACAATATTTTCGCCTAACATTTTGGTGTTGTTGTGAGGGAAGCACGATGGATTGAAGTTTAGTTTGATTTTTATGCAAGTGTACACTAGGGTGTGTTTCAATTTACTACAAGTATGATTTACATGTTTTGGTAAGGGGTCATAGTAGCTACTTGAGTCGAGACTCCTCATGTTATCCCTGCTAACTCTAGAGTTTGAATTTCAATTTCCGCATGTGTGATTTCAATTTCAACAAGTGTGCTTGATTTTCCCAACTGTCAAGAGTATTTGTTTTCAGCATGAGTGTTTAATTTTTTTTGCAGAGTGTGATTTTTATGCAATTTGTTTTCGATTTTTGGGTGCTGTAAGATTTTTGTTTTTTTCAACATGGTTTAACAATGAGTTTCATCTTGGAACTACTCACTCAGGTCCTTGCGAAAGTCGGGATCTCCTCTTCTATGGAAGAAGATATATTGACAAGAATTAAAGATTCAATTACTCCTCCAGGAACAAATGAAGATTTAACATCTGAAGACTCCTATGCATCTGGTGATGAACAAAAATTTGAATAGGATATTGAGGAAGATGAAGAGGAGTTACAGAAAGATCCGAGCGAGGGAAAACATGCCTATGAAAGCATTATCAAGCAATGGTTCCAGGAAGTGCTCAATTAGATCCATTTTTTTATTTTTATTTCAGAAGTTTGCAGTCACAACAACTAGATTCATTCACTCTCGAATATTTCCATTATTCATTTGAAAAATTACCACTGAACATATTTTTGTTACTGTTACGTGAATGGATCCACTGGAAATTTGCCTACACGTAACTAATTTTTAATTCTAATTAGAATAAAGTAGGTAGGTTTTCATTTTCAGTTTTTCTTTTACTTAGAATAAGTATGATCTCCTCCGCACTACGTGCGATCGCGAGGATCAAAAAATAGGGATAATTTTGGTTTCAGGAATGAATGTTTTTGCAAACATGCTTAACATTAAACACAATAAAACATTAGATGAATAAAAACAAAACCAAATTCTACATGCTGTTACAGCGAAATTTTACATGTTGTTACAATGGAAATTTTACATGCTATTACAACGAAATTTTACATGTTGTTACAACGAAAATTTTACTTATTGTTACAACATGCTGATACAACGAAGTTTTACATGTTGTTACAGCGAAATTTTACTTGCTGAAACAGTGCCATTTTTGCTGTAACAATGATTGATTTATGTCTTGGTTTGGTTTATTTCTAGTTTTGAGTTGCATCAATGCCACTTTGTTCTCTATCTTTTTCCTGTAACTTGAAATAAAAACTTGTAGCCTGGAAACAAAAAAAAAGCCTGCAATTGTGACAATGAAATAATAAATACTTCAGTGGTCTTCTCCTAGATCTGTGATAGCAAACAAAATATTATATGCGCAGAAACCACCACATCAACTCGATCAAAAAAATAGACAACTTGCAAGATGCCAAGTCTGGACAATGTCTTCATTGGCTTGTCACAGATTTTTCGTTGCACAAACAATGGAATACTGACCTCCCAATATTAAAAGTTTTTCACATACGTTGTACCAGCAGCTGGGAGAAACACCTTTGATTCCTCATTTGCCTCATGAATTTAACTCGAAGATTTTGTGGAATCAAATCATCTCCGCCAAATGGGTCGCATTAAATCTTATTGTTTTAGAAAATCGAGAAATCGGTAGAGTCTACTTGTGTATATACAGATCAAGCTTCGATTATCCGTTTTTTTTCATATATAACTGAACGATGAAATTTTGATTATTAGATTTGATTGATTTGCAACAATATTTAACGGTGATTGGCGATCTTATTTCCAAACCATACGGTTTGTTGTACTGCTAAAAATTGAAAATGATATGCTACCCATAAATCTTGAGTGTGTTTCTAACAAAATGCAGGGATTGCGATTGGAATTGGGGTTACAAGTCTGGCACGAGGGCACGAGTGTTATTAACGCCCGATTGACTGGGATACGATTGTCGTGGATTTGCACTAAGTATAGAACAACCATGAGTCCTATTTCCACCTGCAATTACAGAGAAACACCATGACGAGACTACCAAAAGCAGATCTCAATCTATAAAAACAAATCAGTACAAATTCATATCTGATCTGTGCAGCATGAGAACTGAGCAGTCGATAGACACCACTTGTAAAATTCACAATGGCCGCTTTGTATTCTCAACTGAGTGTGGTTCCTGAGAGGCTGATGTATTATTGGAATGGTGGGTGGAATGATTTTTCAGTTGAAGCTTCAGAATTTGCAGACAGTCAACTTCTGAATTTTCTGTCAATTAACGTCCATTTGCATACATTCAACTTCAACTACAATTTTTGAGAAAACCATGATGAATTTCAAAAATATGGAACATGGGTTTTGTGCAGAAGGGTCTTATTTAGTTGACTCACGAGCGGTTTTTGAAAATTCCACTTGGTTTGAGAGAAATTTTAATTTTTCGGAACATGAGGAAGTCAGATTTCGAGATGGCCTGTTTTCCAAACATGGCAGAATGGACCAATTTGGATGACTGAATTTTCATAACATATCTCTGCTCTCGACATCCATGATCGATGTGTTCATGCAGACAACATGTTTCTTTATTCAGATCGATGTTTGTGTTTTCTCTTTCATCATTTATGAAAATGATATCAAAACAATGTTTTAAGATTCATGATATTTGTTTTCTTAAGTCACTTTGGTAGAAATCGACAGATGAAATAAGTGCGCAACTACAACAGGTATAACGTGTTTTATTTCTTCTTGAACTCTTCTTTTCCACATTTGTACTTCTTTCTGCATGCTACGTTTTTGAAACTTCTCACAAGTTTTCATGTAGAAATTTGTACTAACCTTTTTCAAGTTCATGGCTAATGGCTAAAAACATGTGTTGACAAACAGTTGGAAGGAGTTGATCTTCATTATACATTTCATGACAATGTTGTTACACATGTATTTTACATGTTGTTACACATGTGTTACATGCTGTTACACATGTATTACATGTTGTTACACATGTATTTTACATGTTGTTACTCCTGTATTTGTAACATGTTGTTACTACACCTATTCATAAAGCATTTTGCATCATGATATGCTTACCTAAATTAGTCCTTGTCAGTACATTGATTATCCCTGTGTTGCTGCCATCTTCCATTGCCTTAACTTTCATGAATTCACACATGCCTATTCTTTTATGAGTTGCGTACATTCCCTTATCTTTTTTAGTTCATTTTTTCCTTATGTTTTTCCATTCTAGTTTGACTTATGAATAAAACCATTCAGTCCCCTTTCCATGATTACATTACCTTGCCATAAACAATGTTGCTACTAAGATCTTTCATATAGTCCTACCAAATATTTTTATACAAAATCGGATTCACTGATGTGGGATTCCTTAAGGCCCACCTTTCAACAAGTCTTGCCCCCATCAACCTTAGCACCTTATATGGAATATAGACTAAAGTTACTTTTGAGTACCTAGAGGCTTGCATGCCTTAATGGCAAGTTCTCTCGTTAGCAATCATGGGAATACACCAATGTCCCTTGATTGTTAGATATTGCAAGTGGATCGACATCAACACATCTATTTGCACTTCACAAGATGTACTCTGGTACCTTGACACTCATTGACATCACTAGTGAGTTTGTCTCACGTTGGTTAATGACAGTCATGCTTGACATCGACACATTCATTTGCATGATGAGAATTGTACCATCAGTTTTGTAGCAGGTGAAGACTATACATTTTTTTCATGATTCCCTCAGCAGTTATAGAAATTTGATTTTATATCTATGAGAGTACCACAACTCCACATTCTCTTCCTTCCACATTTTTCATGATTCAATAGTAGCAGTTCAGATTCCTTCACTTCCCATGATCCAGTTACAGTAGCAACAACATTAGCAGTTCCATTTTCATGATCCTACAACAGTGACATCTTCCATGCTCCAACACCAGTATCAGCCATATTCCTCTTGCACTCTTCATCATCATTCTTGGGTAAGTGGAGGTATGTTTTTTTTCTAATCTTTAATCATGTAATTCCTTATTTCCTAGTAGTGAGGAAAGTGGTTGAGAGAATAATGGATATGTAATTATGAGAATCTTCAAGACTCTCATGTATAAAAGAAAGTGTTCTCTCTTCATTTGGGGAGAGTTAGAGATGAGAGATTAGACTTAGATTAGATTGAAGTATTAGAAGGGGATTCTTATCTTTGATTTGTATTATTTCATTTTTCATGCTTTCATGATTTGTCATTTGATTCTTGTAATGTAATTTGAGATAGCATTATTGTGTGAGCTCACATATGTCTTTTGTCATTCAACTCTTCACATGTTGTATTTCTTTTCTAGATTAATTTCCTGCTTTCCTAGTTAGTCTTTCAATGCTTTCCTAGATTAATTTCATTTCAACAATTTAGATTAGATTACTTCTACTTCAGTCCTGCATATATAGTGGGTGTGCTTCGTAAGCCTACGAACCTCGGATTGACAAATTAAATAGTTGGGCAAGTACTACAACAGAATTAAACGACAATATTTATGCCTAACATAAGACTCCCAATGAAGCCTAGACCATCTTGGAAGGGCTCTTTGGAAAACATGATTAGATGAGGGGACACATGCTGGAGGTGGAGCTGCTCACATTGGATCCAAAAATCTTTGACAATATCTAAGATTTCTTTACAAAATTCAAGGATTTACTGATGCAACTCAAAGCTTGTGGGGTTGATAAATCGAAAGAGGAGAAACAAATGGTTCTCACCATTCTCTCCAAGCTTGGTCATGAATTTTTTGTATTCGTATCCACATTTAATTCTATCAGATTTTCCTCTGGAGCCACCTGGAAGATGCCTTCTCTTGAGGACTTTATCGAAGCATTGACACAAGAGCAAACCAAGCTCATCAACATGGGAACAATCAAAGGCCCAAAGGCACATGCACTCACTATGCATGATGGCAGCCAAAAATATCATAAATATAAAGATAAATATAAACAAAAAGCTCATGCACATCCAAAGAAGGAAGGGTACACAAAACCCTTCACTGATGCCTCCGGATCCAAAGGAGAAAAGGGAAGAAAAGGAGATAAATGCACGTACTGTCATAAGGGATTCCATTCAGAGTATGCATGCATGTAAAAACAAATAGATCTGATGTCTCAAATACTTCATAAAAATAACCTTGGAGATCGCATCCCTGAGGATGCCAAGAAGAAGAATCAAGAAGATTTTAATTCCAAGAAAGGAAATTCTAGCCATGCCTTGATTTCCATCAACTCCTCTCCCAATGCTTAGATCGTGGATTTAGGAGCATCACATCACATGGCTGACTCAAAAGAAGTATATTCTTCTTTGGATGCATCTAACGGTCCTCCTATTCTGATGGGGGACAAATCTTCTATCGAAGTCGTTGACAAAGGAAGGATTGAACTCACAAACAAAAGCTTCGAGAATGTGTTGCATGTTCCCAAGATTTCTGTCAACCTTCTCTTTGTGTATTAGATGATGAATTCCAGCACCAGAAATAAATTCATATTCACACCAAAATCCGTGGACATCTACGACATAAAAACCAACTCCATGGTTTCTACCGGTGAGGAAAATCATCAATCTAGATTGTATACTTTTTCTGAATTCATTGAAACTGATTCTTCTTTACTACTTACTCATGCTAATGAAAGTAGTAGGATTTGGCACGAAATATTTGGACATTTGAATTTCAGATACATGCAACATCTTAGAAAGAATATATTGGTTGATGGCCTACTAAACATCCATTTCTCCAAGGGAGTGTGTGAGGGATGTGTTCTCGGGAAACACCCTCAAGAGAAATTCAATAAGGGAAAGTCTTAGAGAGCCTCCACACATTTAGATCTGATCCAAAGTGACCTCATGGGTCCTTTTCCACATCCATCGATCAACAAAGTGAGGTTTGTTCTCATTTTTGTTGATGATTTCTCACGTTTTACATGGATCTACTTTCTCGGGCAAAAATTTGAGGTCTTTCAACACCTCAAAGATTTTAAAACCCTAGTTGAGACACAGTTCGGAAAGAAGATCAAAGTTATCCAAACTGATTACGTGGGAGGGTATGTAAATTAAGAGATCCATAATATTTTCCATGAGGCAGGGATTCGGTTGCAGCACAAAGTTCCCTATACACCACAATAAAATGGAGTTGTTGAGCGGAAAAACTGATCTCTAAAGAAGATGGCATCTTACATGCTGCATGCAAATTCACTACCACAGAGACTATGGGACGAAGCACTTAATTGTGTAACATACATCCAAAACATATCTCCCCATAGATTTTTCAAGGATAAGACCCCCTATGAGGCTTGGAGTGGCCTCAAACTGGAAGTGACCCACTTTCGCATTTTCAGTTCACGTGCATGGCCCCAGATTCCATCTGAAAAGAGGAAGGCACTTGATCCACAGAGAACTGAGTGCATTTTTGTTGGATACCTCGACGATGTGAAGGGATATCAAATTATTGATCTTTCCTTGGACTAGATCATCATTGAGCGTAGTGTCCAATTCAAGGAAAGTGTCTTGCATGTACCTCAACAACCACATGCAAACACCGTCACTCTTCCACCTATCTGAGATGTTGAGCATGCACATGCTGACCCTTCTTCAGATGAGAGTTCTGATTCATAGGATTCAGATGATTTAGATTCAAAGTTAGTACAGTAAGATGTAGAGCTAGAGCATCCATATGCAGTTGCAGAGCCAGAGCAGAGGCCCAAGTGGGCACAAACTAGTCTTTAGGATGTAGGGGATCTCGTTGGTGATCCAACTGATACTAGGAGGACTCGATTTTATTTCGAGGAGCTTCCTGTTGCACTCATTGCCAATGAACCATTTCATTCCAGGCATATTTTCTTGGTTCATTCTTCATATCCATAGTCTTATTTCCTCCTGCTGGAAATCCAGGAGGAGTACAAATCCCTCCTCCAAAACCAAACTTGGGATCTGGTTCCCATTCCTTATGGGAGGAAACTTTTCAAATGTAGATGGGTCTACAGGACCAAGAGCACAATAGATGGACAGATTAACATATAAAAAGCCAGGCTTGTTGCCAAAGGCTTTCAACAAGTGCATGGTATTGAATATGATGAGACCTTCACTCCAGTAGCAAAGATGGATTCTATACGATTGACACTTTCCATTGCGGCAACCAAGGGATTGGAAGTTCATCATATGGACATGAAGAATGCATTTCTTCATGGTGATCTCTCTGAGGAGATCTAAATGGAGCAGCCCCAGGGATTTATGCAAGACTCATCTTTGGTCTGTCGATTGAAGAAGTCACTTTATGGCCTCAAGCAGGCTCCGAGGGCATGGTATGCCAAGATGAACTCCTATCTGCTGTCACAGAACTTTGTACATTGTAAATCATACCTGAATGTCTACATGCTCAGGACAACTGATTCACTTCTACTTTTAGTTTTGTATGTTGATGATTTTTTGATCACCGGGTGCTCAACTTCAATGATTGTTGCAGTCAAGAGGATTATACATGACAAGTTTTTTATGAAGGACATGGGTCTGTTACACTTCTTCCTTGGACTTGAGATCAGTTAGGATGCATCAGGCATCAAACTGTCTCAAGCTAAGTATGCACGAGATCTCCTTGAGAGATTTCACATGACAAACTACAAGTCTGCTCCAAATCCTTTCCTATCAGGAGTCAAACTAAAGGATGACAAGGAGACTCCATTGGTTGACAACACAGTATACAAAAAATAAGTGGGGAGCTTGTTGTATCTCACACACTCCAGAATAGGCCTCTCATATGCAGTTGGCCCAGTTTCTAGGTTCATGCATGGACTGCATGAGCTACATTGGAAAGATGCGAAGCATATCCTTTGATATGTACAGGGCACCATCACCTTTGGGATTCATTATGTAGCAGACTCTACATTATATCTCATCGGGTTTACTGATTCTGACTGGGCTGGTGATAGAACTTATCGCAAGTCAAGATCTTGTTACTCACTTAGTCTTGGTTCTGGGCCTGTATGTTGGTCGAGCAAGAAGCAAGATGCCATTTTTCTATCTTCATCTGAGGCGGAGTATAGAGGGGTAGTTAACATAACCATTCAGGCTATGTGGCTACACAATTTTCTCACTCAGTTGGGCATTCAATTTCATCGGCCGATCGTCATTTGGTGTGACAACTAGAGCACTCTGAAGTTCTGTAGAGATCCAATTCAGAGGCAGCAGATGAAGTACATTGAGATCCACATGCACTACATCTGGGACTTAGTAAATGAGGGGATCATCGACTTAGAGTTTTGTCCTTCAACATAACAGATGGAAGACATATTCACCAAGACCTTCATTGAGCAGAAGTTTCATTCTCTGTGAAGTCATCTTGGAATGAAGGAAATCATTTCCTAACAACTGTAGTTCTTCTTTTTACATACATTGTACCTTGAGGGGGCATTTTTCCCATGATGTTTTCCCTCTTTCCTCACTTTATTTTCAGTGTATATTTTGTATTTGGGTACCTAACATGGCCTCGTTGCCGGGACCCATTCTTTATTTTCACCATAGTGATGTTTAGGGTGGGGTGTTGGAGTTACTTCACACACATCTAAGATTTATTTTTCCTAAGGTTTTTCCTTGTTTATTAGTCATAATTAGTCATTATCCAGTCTCTTATATTTTAGGGGAGAATATTCCACCTAGAGAATATTCTCTTTCGGTTGACACTTCAGTTTGACTAGTTGAGTTGAGTTTAGATGCTGCATTGGTTTTATCACCATGCAACATTAGGATCATCACCATGCTAATTCGACCTTACCTTGGTATCATCACTAGACTGGCGCATTACCATTGATTCCGTGAGTTAACTCCTCACTACTCTTTGTTCAATCAGTTAACTGAAGACTAGTTGACTAGTTAACTCAACTAGGTGGAAGTTCACTCACGTAACTGCCTGAGAGACTAGACTAGGTGGAAGTTCACTCCCGTAACTACTGGTGTGTGTCTAGGTCACTCTATACCACCACTATGGTGCATTGGTTCACCTCTAGGGCACACTCATTGAGCTATACATAGTATATCATGTGTAAACTATTCATTTTTCACACGGTTAATGAGAATTATTTCATTCTTTCTCTCCTCCTTCTTTCTCCAATTCTATTTGCAAATGTGTGTATTATTTTTTAGCTAGATCTATTCTATGTAGGTTCAACACATTTACAATACAATGCTACAAAGAAAATAAAAGACTGCATCCAAGAAGGAATTGAAAAGGAACAACAAAATAGCAATGGATTTCATCTTGGAAGGGTTTCCTGATTCAGTAAAGGACAAAGTGGGAAAATGTTCATCAACTAAAGAAATCTAGGATAAGATACATAATATCTATTATTCTCCCATCACAGAGTTATAGATTGCTAAAAGGAATACAGGTACAGAGAAGGAAGATAGATTCTCATCATGTCAGACAGATTCAGAAGAGGAAGAGTATGAAGATCCAAAAGTTGATTACATAGAACAACTAATTAGTGAAATTGAATATATGAGCATCTGGGAGTAATAAATACCATCGATTTTTCCTTTCCCCTTACCTTGTCACTTTTCGGTCCCACTTGTTCTAACTCACATGAGAGGTTGTAAATATATCATACCTTTCCTTCCACTTCGGGGTGAACAAAAAAAAGCTTCATTTAAGTTGGGTTATTTTAACATCATGTGAGAAAGAGTAGGATTGTTGGTGTGATATATCTTTTGTACTTAAATTAATTACATGACCCCCTTTCAAGATGGAAGGGAGGAAACATCCTAAGACTAGGGAAACAATGTCCCCTAAGAAGATAAGAAGTAAAAGTTCACGAAAGAAAACAAGTAGTGAGACACATACACCTGGAAAACCAGAGAAACTCGTTACACCTTCCGTGTGAGATGAGTCACCCTATTCCTCTTCTCCTCTTCAAATCCCCCTCTAAATCAAGATTTAATCAATGCAACAATAGTTACTAACCCTTAGGTTGTTCCTCTCGTCATTCCAACAAGTGATTTTGTTCCTCCCATAGATGTTTCGATGGAAATTCCTTGTCAACCCGAGATTTCTTTGAGGTTGCCTCAACCTCTTCATGACATACCTATAGATTCCCCAAATAGGATTCCTAAGTTCAGTGTCACTGGTACATTTAATGACGAGGAACATATACAAAACTTCTATGATGCATTATCCCTCATATACATAACTATCCTTGATGTCATCATTAGACTTTTTGTAAGAACCTTTGAAGGTGAAGCAACAAGATGGTATCTCTTGCTTCCCAATGATAGTATCTCAGATTGGGACACTATGGTCCAAGAATTCAAGAATCATTTCCAAGGGGCGAATGATGTGGATTATCTACTCAGGGATTTCACAACCATCTCCATCCATGAGGGGGAGAAAATTAGAAACTTTAATCAACACTTTACCTCAAACTTGAACAAGATCCCAACTGCTTCCCAACCATCTAGGAACAATTTGTTCCATTAATACATGACCTCTATGAATCCAAATATAAAGTATATTGAAAGATAAATCAATACAAAATTTAGATGCGGCCAAGGATAGCTCCCTGGAAATTGAGAGAAACATGGAGGAATCTGGCATGATTCCCTCACCTTTAGCGCAACCCCATTTTAATTGGAGACCCAAGAATGAGGTACCTCATATAAATGAGGGTCCTCGGTATGAACCCCCACCTGCCCAAACTTCGAGGATTGAATAAAGGAAAATTTATGAAACTCTCAATTTGTTACTGAACATGAACAACCAAATATTTTTCCTTAATCGAAAGGTGAATGACTTGTAGTTTATTGCTCCTACAAGGCCAAGTCCTCCTTTTCCTCCTACACGTCTGTTATCGGACTAATTGGTAGGTGCTGACACTAACTGATCTCCCTAGATTCACCTAGATCTAGAACAAAACACACCAGAACATGACGCTTTCCTTAAGTTTTAGATATTGAATTTACTAACTAAAGAGGGATGAGTGACATACCATTTAAATGCCGCTTCCTCTCACCATCGCCATCCTAGCTTCATTCCAACACTCATACAATGATGATCCTGCAAAAGAACACAACCAGCCAAAGTGATATTAATAGCATAAACTCAATATAAACCTATGTATGCAATCAATGAACCATACAATAAAACACAACAAGCTTTATAGGAAAGAATCATATTATTGTATCATATTAAATATGAAAGAGAGATTACAACCATGGCCTTGATGTCGTAATGTCCCTTCCAACTGTCCTTCGTTCCCCACACACTTCTTGCTCCAAGGATTCTGAGACCATGGATCTGATAGCTACTCACAATCTATCTTGACAAAGCAAATCTCAAATCCACTCTAACCAAACTAACAATCCCAAACCAAAAACAACTTAACCAAGCTCAAGCTCCAAAGCTCAAAAAGCTCAAAAGCTTAAAAGCTAACTTTCTCCATGAGAGCTCCTCTCCTTTTATAAGCTAAAGAGGATAAGGTGAGGAGGTTAGGATGATCCCACTAAATCATGAAAGTGAGTAAGATCCAAATCATTCGGATGCCACCTCGCCATGGAAGTTTCTCCTTCTAGAAGATTCGAGAAAACACTCATTTTTCCCACATGTAAGCATTCTTGCACCCTGCCTATAGAGCAGCCTGCGAACAGTTCGCACCCTAAGTGTGGACAGCCTATGAGAATCAAGCATTCTTGCACCCTAATACATAGGCATCCTGTGAACTTCCTTTTTTATAGGGTTTTGACACAGGAAAATGCAACTTCTTTTCTCAGGGAAAGTTCTTATCCCTTCTCTCTTTAGGAACTCAGGCCACTGACCCCTCTGAAGGCAAAAGATAGGTTTACATCATTAATGGTCATAGGGATGACGGAAATAATGTGTAACAACCTCCCCCTAGGAAACATGTCGTTGAAGTGGATTGGTGCCACTTTTTCCAAGACTTCCATGATCTTGAGTATTGTTACTCATATACACTTCACCTAGAATTGTCTAAAACTGACAAATCTCCTTTACCTCCAATGAAAAACAAGCTTTCCTCCACTTCCAAAAATGACCAAGTTAACATGTAAGATTGTGTTCCCTGCAATGACAATACTCTTTCCTTTAGAAGATTTACTATAGAAATTAGGAGTCAGGCCCCTAAAACCACTTCGCAAGGGGTGGAAGGGACCAAAATTGATCCTAAGAATAATGAAAAAGGAAAACTTCCCACGAATGGTATATTACCTTCTCCTCCAAGGAATAGGGTTCCATGGACTCCAAACAAGGTAATTTTTCCTAATAATCCACCACCCTGCTTCCTAATACCGGGACCTTACAACGTCATTAAAGATATAGAAAAAGTTCCTGCCCACATGACATTATTATATGTTCTTAGAATACGTGCTCAGTTTGAAAAGCTTTCACGTGTTCTACAAGCACCTCCTACTCCATGAATATAACAGAGTGTTCCTCTTTCCAAAGAGTCATCTTCTCAACCTAAGGAAGCATATGATGTTATTGATCTAGACCCTGGGGTTCCTCCTTTCTATATCTAAGTTATGATTTCTGATTTTGTACTCCATAATTGTGTTGCTAACACAGGAGAAAGGCACAATGTCATGCCCCTTCGAGTCATGAAGAGACTGGGTGTTGAATGCATGGGCCCATGTAAATATCTGTTAGCTTTGGATTGAAGGACTGTAGAAACCATTGGTTACATCAAGGACTTATCCATTACTTTCAACCAAGCTCTATATGTGAGAATGCTCATAAATGTGATCGTAACAGAAATACCTGAAGTATAAGATATGATTTTAGGGAGGGAGTAGTAAACCAAAGTAGAAAAGGGTTGTTACTTCATGGAAGGAACCCACTTCACCTTTCCTCATAAAGGTGTTGAAGTTGTCATTAGGAGGGAACCAAAATACCAAGAGCAGGTTGTACCTTCTTCCTACAATACAAAACACGTGTCTTTTCAAGACACAGGGATGGGTACGTATATTGTGCTATCTGAGGAAGATGCACATGTCCCTCTTTATGAGTTGAAAGAAATGGTGTGGAGCATGGATTTTGACGGTGCTAAATCCAAGAACGGATTTGGGGCTGGGGTCATTTTGTGTGATCCTAAGAGAAAGGAAATCCCTTTCTCTTTTCGATTAGAATTCCCTAACACTAATAATATGGTTGAATATGAAGCATTAGTTCAAAGCCTCCAAAAGGACTTAGACTTAGGAATCCACCATTTTTTGGTAAGCGGGGGTTCTGAGTTGGTTGTGAATCAAATCAGAGATAAATATGAAGTTCATAACCCTCACCTCAATCAATACCACTCAAGGGCTAAGGAACTTATTGAGAAGTTCTTATCTTCCAACATTCAAGCCATACCTAGGGCTACAAACCACATAGTTGATACTTTGTCTTTGGCTAGTTCATGCTTTACATCGGATTTCGTAAGGTCTATTGAAGATATACAAGTCCAAATTTTACATAGACCTGCGTTACCTAATAACGTTAACTCTTGGAAAGTTTTTTATACTAAAGAACAAATATGTAGGTTCCTTCAAAACAAGGAGGATTTCAAATATTTACATATGAGCCATGAGTTGGAAGAGGAAACCGGGGAAATAATCCAATTCAAGACAAATATAATACCCCTTGGTTTGTCAGTATAGGAATCCATGTTTGATTCCAATGATGCCACTACCTATACACCTCGTATTGATAGTGAATCTATTAGGAAGGTGCAATAAGCCATCCCTATAAACCTGGGAACTGAGAAAGATCCAAAACTGGTTTATATAGGGTCACAATGTTTTCCTTCTAAGATCTCTCAATTCATGGAACTCTTGACAGAGTTCAGGGATTTTTTTTCTTGGTCATACGAGGATCTCAAGGTTTTCGATATGAAGGAGATAGTCCATGCCATACCCATAATCCATGATTCAAAACCTTATAAGAAGAAACAAAGAAAGAACAACCTTGCTTTGGAACGAACAATTAAAGCTGAATTAGATAAGATGGAAGCATCCTTGGTCATATACCATGTCTGTTACTCATAATGGGTATCTAATTTGGTTCCCGTTAGGAAGAAAACTGGTGATATTCATTTGTGTGTCGACTTTTGACATTTGAATAGGGTGTCCCTAAAATACAACTACCCCATCCCACCAATGGAAGAGATCATTCAACAAGTCTCTGGGGATCAAATGATGTCCCGTTTAGATGGTTTCTCAGGTTACAATCAGATAGCCCTCAAGCCTTCTAATAGTCATGAAACCACCTTCAATACCCGCTGGGGCACATATGCATATAACAATATGCCTTTTGGCTTGATTAATGATGGGGACACCTTTCAACGTGCCATGACCATTTCTTTCAAAGGTTTATTGGGTAAGATGATTGTTTTCTACTTTGACAACCTCACAGTGTTTTCCAAAGAACGAAGTAGTCATTTTGATCACCTCAGGCAGGTTCTTCTTAGATGCCGCAAGTTTTTCTTATTGTTAAATACTAAGAAGACCATTTTCAGTGTTATGGAGGGAAAATTTTTGGGTCACATCATCTCTTGAGAAGGTGTCAAAATTGATCTCGAGAGACTGGTAGAAAACAAAAAGCTTCCCCTACCTACTGATAAAAAATAAATGCAATCTTTCTTTGGAAAGATAAACTTCCTGAGATGCTTCATTCCTGATTTTTCTGAAGTAGTCAAACCTCTAAATCAACTTATGAAGAAGGACATTCGTTTCAAATGGGACCCCCCTACCCATCATGATTTTGAATCCATTAAGAAAGACATTTCTTATGTCCCTATGTTAATCAATCCTAATCCACCTAAGGACTTTTTCATGTACACTAATTCATCAGAGGAGACAATTTATGCAATCTTATTGCAAAAGGATCATGAGGAAAATACTAGGCCAATCTCTTTCGTGAGATAGAATTTGAAGACACACCAACTGAACAATTATACACTGGAGAAACATGGTTATTCTTTGTATAAATCCTTGGAGAAATTCCGACATTACATCCAAGGCCACAAAGTTCGGGTTTTTGTTCCTACATATCTCTTAGTCACTGCCTTGAATCAAATCAAATTGCATAGTAAGTGGTCCAAATGGATCATGCGCATGCAAGAGTATGACTTGTACATTAAGCTGACAAAAACCATAAGGAGGATGGGGTTGTCTGAATTGCTAACCCAATCCCACCCCTCGGTCATAGAGGAACCACATCAAGTAGATGACTTGATTTCTTTCGAAGAACTAGTTAACGAAACTGAGTTAGCCTCACAACCATGGTATGGACCTATCATGTATTTTCTAATCAATGGTGTTTTCCCACTAGACATGGATACTTAATCCAAATGAACGCTTCATTTACAAGTTGTCCGATATGTTTTAGAAGACCAAATCCTTTACCGAAGAAACCTTGATGGGGTTTTGTCACGATGCTTGACTCTTGATCAAGCCCAAATTGCACTTGAACAATGCCATTTTGGGGTTTGTGGAGGTCACTTTTCAGCCAAAACCACTGCAACAAATTTTTTACATGTAGGTTACTTTTGTCCTTCACTCCACCAAGATGCCCAGTTACTGGTTTGAAATTGCGAAGCTTGCCAACCCTTCACTGGGAAACAAAATTTAGCTTCCTTACCTCTTAGGACTATTGAATTCCATGTCCCTTTCACAATATGGGACATGGACTTTATTGGGCTAGTTTCACCACCTTCTAGTGCTTGTCACATATTCATCTTAACAACTACAAACTACTTTACAAAGTGGGTTGAAGCAATTTCCCTTAGGAACGCTACGAGTTGATAGGTGGTAGAATTCTTTGAGCATAACATTTTATCCTGTTTTGGGACCCCTGCTGAGATACTAACTGATAATGGATCAAATTTCATGTCTAATGTCATGCTTCACCTTGGTGTCACATATGGCATCCAACTTTTTCGATCTTCCACCTACTACCCTCAAGGTAATGGATTGGTTGAATCCACAAATAAAAATCTGATTCAGAACCTTAAGAGAACGATCAAAGATAACAAGCATGATTGGCACACAAAGTTAAACTTTGCTTTATGGGCTGATTGTATAACCCCTAAGAAAACAACGGGTCAAAGTCCTTACACTCTGGTGTATGAAGCCACTTTTGTCTTGCATGTTCACTTACAGATTCCATCCTTGAGGTTGGCTATTGTTGAGGTAGAATATGATTTCCAACCTTTACAACATCATTTAGACACACTCATCGAACTAGAAGAGGTAAGAAAAGATGCGTTCCAACACCTCCAAAAGAAGCAAGACATTTTTAAACGTTCCTTCAAACGTTCCTATGACAAACGAGCCACAATGGTAAATTAAAAAGTAGGAGATGATGTCCTACTCTGGTACAAAGAACATGAGGTCCCATCCAAACATCGCAATTTTGATTCTTTATGGTTGGGTCCTTACACAATCTACGAGGTTTTAGGGACAAATGATTTCATATTAAAAACCTTGGATGGTGAACCACTCCAATTCCCTGTGAATGGTCATCACCTAAAGTTCTTTTACTCTTGAGAGACCTCGTCATCTTGTACATAAGTCACCACTTTTTCATTTTTTGTTTGTATGTATTCATTGATTGTTGATTTCCCTTCTTGTATGTATTTTATGTTGCCTGTTTTATGCTTTTATATATCTGCTTGGTTTCAAATTTGGACCTTTTTCTTCTTTAATTTCGATTTGGAGTCTAATCCCCTCTTTGATTTTTTCCCCTTGGTTTTGGTCTTTCTCATTTTAATGCCATAGGTTGTCTTCTTTTTGTCTATATAGTGTTCATGGGAAGGATATTGTCCTTGTTATTATATGGTTGTTTGAAAAGAATGCACCCTTAGAAATTGCTTTATCATGCTTGGCCTACGAGAAACTCTGAATTAATGTCATCATAAATAGGAGTAAACCTGATTGCTATTTAATCAAAGTCAGCAGGGAAAGTCTAAGGAGATAGCATATCATTCTCTGGTGAAGCTAAAAGTCAATATGGCATGATGGCTTACGTAGCTATGTGATTGCAACTGCACTTTACCTGACCACTTACAATCTTATTTTTTTTCCAAGAAACAATCATTTTTTCCTACAAAGTTCCATCACTTGTGAGCACTAGATATTTTGGCACCTACTGCCAAAGGTTTTTTATACTTCTTTACTCCCTTGTTTCACTAGTTTTCTTGCTAGTCTTTCTCCAGTGAGTCACTAATTTCAAAAGATCCCCATTTTCTTGTTTGTATGTCAAGAATCGAAGGTATGCATGAGACTTTGTGTTGAGCCAAGGTTCACCTTAAGCCTCAATTCTCATAGTTAAGCCATAATCTGGGTGAGGGACCCATGTCACTTGGGCCACATTGCTCAACAAAAAAGGGGTCATTATTCCTTTTCTTCTATCTTATGTGAATCTTAGTATAAATTCTGATGTATATATTTACTGCACTACTTTCATTCTTTGGTTATCACTAATGTGAAAAATGGTCCTTATACTACAGTTGAATCCCCCCCCCTCCCCCCTCACCCACCTTGGTCACTTTGAAAGTATAAATATCCAATGAGTATTCCTACTTGTCATGCGGGTGATCCCATTGTTATACATGATTTGGAAGGAACTTTGCCTCCGATGCCAAGAATGTTGACCCAAAAATCTGCTTTGGGCTCAACATGGTGTTTTACACCTTCATTCCTCCACAAGTAGCCCTTTGTGCTATGGTTCTAGTCAAAGACAATGGTCGGGGTCATAGTTACTATGGCATCTAACCTTGAAATATTATCATTTGACTACCTTTAGAGGGTTGTGATCTAAGTATGTAAATAGTTATCAAACACTAGAGAGTATCATGGAACAAGGTCAAGTCAGTTGGCGAGACTCCATGTTAGTTCAGGGTTGTTACAATCAGTTGGGTCAGTGCTTCCAGGATCAATTGAGGAATAGTAAGATCAAATGGATACCCAATTCATGATTTTTCCTACCCTACTATCACCTTATTGGCAACATTATAAAAACCATGTTCATCACAATTTCCATCAACATCTTAAAGGGGTACCCAAACAGGCTCTTCTCAACCTTGCTCGGCTTGTCATGGGACCATGTTATTTCCCCCTAGAGGAGGCCTTCCCATGGTAATATTTTAGTTCTGAAACCCTAACACGTCATAATGCCTCATGTAAATACTGTTCAATTCATATTTGATGAGCCAAGCACATATTTTTTCAAAATTTTATTGTTGGCCCCTTTCACCTGTCGCTAGGTGAGTCCCATGGGGAATGGGTCCTTTCGCAAAGAATAAAATGAATTATGGTCATTTTTTGGGAAATAAAATTCTTCCATCTTGTATGGATCATGAAATATTTCCAATGGGCTATCATGTGCTCGATTCTGAGTCCGTATGACCCCCCTATGGAGGATGCAAAGTTAGCATCACCCAAATGGCCAAAACCAATAGCCGTGACTTCCTGGTATGATTCTGTTCATATTTATGTTTTAAAAGGAAAATAAAACCCATATATGGTGTAGGAAAGTTTTATACCTTTCCAATGGTATATCTCGTGCTTGGTTTCAACCCAAGCTTGGTAAGAATAATCCTTTGCAAGTTCATGACCACTTTTCGACACTAGATTGGTTGTAGTGCTTCAGGGTTTAAAAATTATTGGTGAAGAGTTTTAAATAATATATTTAGAGATTCAAAGATTCCACTCTATAATGGACTCAAATACCTTTCCAATGGCTCTTCATTTGCCTGATTCTGACCTCGAATGGCCTGGTTAGAGCTGTCACAAGTTTGTCAACTATTTCGGGCAAAGGGGGGCAATCAATTCGAGTAGTGGGGTTTCATGATAGATAAAAAAACCATTAATGACCCCAAAACACAAATATATGGCCACCTCATTGAAGTATTCGTCAATAAATTTTCGACGGTTCTTCATTTTCCTCTGTTGGATATCGTATGGTGATATGGCACCTTTCGCAAGATTGGGTGTCATGTGGGCCCACTAGCAAGTCAGGGGTTTTAAGCAACAGTTGTTCCTAGCCAAAATTTAGGGGTCATCGAGACCTTTCAAACGATGTGCTCTATGTCCAATTCTGACTCTATCTCATCTAGAAACCTTTTTGGGGCTAAGTCAACAACAACAAGGTCAAAGTCAAAGTTAGTGTCAAACTTTGATTTGGCGCAATTTTCGAGGAATAGTAAGAAAATAGTGGGAAAAATTACAAAAAATCAGAAATTTCAGAAAATCAAGGGGAGGACATGCAACTTCCCTCATGAAATATTGGGGAAATTAGATTTAAAAAAAAAATTAAAAAATACAAAACCCTCCCTCTCCCCTCTCTCAAGTCATTTTGGCATTTTGGCCAAAATGCAATAGGTATTCAATGGAAGAGGAAGGATTCCTGACAGTAGTTGTAGGTCTTCATTGGGAAGCCATCCATAACCATGGACCAACCCTCATCCAGGTAGCCCCCGATCAGTCCCAATTCAAAAAAAAAAAAAACTTGTTGGTTATGGTGGATTTTTTGCATCGAAAAATGTTGTTTCTGCCTTCAGAATGGTTTCTTTTTTCCTGGTTCAGATGTGAAATTGGTTTTTGGTTCTTTTTTGTTGGTTGGTGTGAATTTGGTTTATTTTCATGTGCACAAATTCAAAGGGGAGGGGATTCAAACCCCTCTTAGGCACCAGGCCCAAGCCTCCAATGCCCCTTTAGAGAATTAAATTTATGAGTTTGGTTGAGTATGAAGGCCTATGCATGGCCATTTGCAAGGCTCAGGCTTTGAACCCCAACCCCCTCCCTTTTCCTCTACTGAAAAAACCTAGAAACTGTTGAAGAAATCAAAGAGGAGGGGAGGGGGTTTGAATCCAAGACCTCCCATCCCCTTTTCCTATAGTTAAAAACCCAAAATTTGAAAAAAAATAAATAAATAAATTTGGGTGGTCGGCCACCCATCCACCACCAGGGTGCCACAACCACCTCCTCCTCCCAGCATGCACCTACAAATCCTCCCTCTTCCCACACGTAGTCCATCCCCTTCCCCACCTCCTCTCCTTGTGCATACAGTCCTGCTCCCCCCTATTTCCTCCTCTCGTGAGTAGCTCCTCCACCCCCAACGTCACAGCTTGCACCCTCCTTCCATCACCCTCCACCTTTGCACAACACCCATCCACCACCACCCCATGGTCTCCCCTTCTCCCATATCCTTCATACTCGCGCACATATCCACCATCCCCTCCTTTGTTACCCACTTCCACCTCCACCTGCGCGCAATGAGACCACCACTCCCTCCCAACACCTTCCCTCTCTCCCATTCCCCTCCTCCTCACTCACTTTACCCCAAAACCCACCATCTTCGCTCCTCCCACCACTGCGCAGACCTTCCTTTTTTGTGTGGTGTTTATTTGGTTAAAATTGAATTTTAATTTTATTATATAAATCTTATATATGTAATTTAATTTAGTTTTAAATTTTTTAGATTTAGTTTTATTATATTATATATATAATATATATATCAAAAATAAAATTTTGTTTAAATTTATAATAAAACTAATTTTTTTTTAAATAAATTTTATTTATATATCTAAACTATATATTAAAAATTGAAATGCCCCCCCCTAGGGTCACTAGCCCTTTTAATTGCATACATTTTCCATACAGAGGCATATTTTTTCCTGTGAATAGTCAAAACGACCGGGGAGAAGTCAAGAATGCATCCATGGCATTCTCCTCTGCAAATTCAGCCCAAAATTTCAGTGGCATGTCCCAGAGCGGCATGGACTAATTATTGGCTCAAAAGGCACATGCCGAAAGGGGGCATAATTGGGTGCCTCCGATGCCAAATTGGGCCTGATGAGGAAAACCCATTTCAGCTACAGGTATGCAAGCCTATAAAATCTTATCAATTATGGTGTCAAGCCCATAATTTTTCCCTAATTTCAATATTTTCCCTGATCAGTCTCCCGACCGGCTCCTTCCTACGTATCTTTCTGGGGCCATATCTTGCTCATCTAGAGTCGGATTTGTGCCAAACGAAAGGAAGAGTAAAGGTAGATAATATAGATACAACATGGGTACAATAAAAAATAGTTTTTTGGCTATTTTTTATAGGGGAGAATCCTCTCAAGGTTCAACTGCAGGGGGTCCCCTCACCGAAACCAGCCCAGATCGAAGCCATGCTTCGGTAAGCTCACAGGGAAACTTATAGGCAGAAAAGGGGGGGTATAATTAGGTCTGAAAAGTGCATGAACAACAAGAATTTCCTTACATACAATGACCAAATCAAAAACGTCCCTTGCCCTCCTAAGTAACTCTTCAATTTCCCCACACTTTGGGGCTTCATCCTAGTGAATCTGATAGCCATGGATGGTCGGGAACTGTCCTAAATCACCTCATATACAGATGAAAAACATGGTAGCAATCAAAGAGTCTTTGGGATGGCACAAATTTCAAGTCAAATGATGATGTGGAATATTAATTTTGTCATTTTATGAAAAGTGTCTTTTTGTAATAGTTTGGTCTCGCATAATTTTCTTTTTGGCATGTATACATTGTAATGAAGAGGTCAAATTAGATTTGATTTGATCCCTTTTGGATAAGATTCCATTTTTAGAATAAGTTTACTTTTTGGTAAAAAGACAAAAGCATTTTAGGGTTGGTCCACTTGTCACTTTTCCAAAAGTGACAAGTGTCTTGTGACCTAACCTTAATCCTTAACCTCTCCTTTATAAATAAGAGGGTTGGAATTATAAAAATGGAGGATGAATATAGTAACAAATCTCTACTAAAAATTTCCAAGACTCTTTGTGTGTGTGATACTTGTTAAATTTTAGTTGTTGGACATGACACTTGTTGGTTAAGGGTTGGGGGGTAGAATTAAATACTTGTTATGTTATCTATCTCCAGGAGGGATTGGTTAGTTAGGTGGTTGTTGTTTCTTCCTTCGGTTTAACTTACTTGATTTTATTTTCTAACAACTTTGTTTAACTTGTTTGATGTGTTTTAGTGCATATTTTCTTAAGTATTTAGCTGTTTCCAGCCTTAGCTAGTGGATGGGAGTCCTCTGGCCCCTTATGACGACCCTTAAATAATCTTCTTAGTTGGTTATTCATAATTGTTCACTTCCTTATTTAGGTCATGTACATTTATGTTGTGTTTTCCTCCTATTAGCCTTGCTGTCCCAAATAGGAAAATTGACCATTTTGGTCAATTCCCCCCCATGGAAAAACCATCTTAGTTGGTTGTCATCTATCTTTTATGTATAAATTTCTATTTCATTTATTTCAGTTTTTTCATATATAAACACTAAAATTTCATTGTTTTCCTGCAAGGATACAATCTAGTCACCTATTTTGCTTCTCCTAGGTGGTTGGGGATCATCTAAAGACTTGTTTGAGGAAAATGGACCAACAGGACAATGAAGAAAAACATCAAATTTAATCAGTAAACCCACCCAATCACTCTCATATTCACCTTATATTCACTAGCACTCTTTCTAAAAAATTTGGCACATATACCCATGTTGATATGCTTTTGTTGTTTACATAGTTTGAGTAGTTTACTTGTAAATTTATGTTTATAAAAATATGATTTGTACTTTCACAAATAACCATCACTACTTCGAATTCAGATAAGTAAACTTCCAATTCCCATACAAAGAATCAATTGGGGATTTCATGCACATGGTGGCCTTGCCACTCGCAAAGAGCCTCAACCCATTCCTTTGGGTTGAATGGTATAATTGTTTACTTGTAAATTAGTTGATTTTGTCATCTTTTCACTGTATATTTTTTCATACACTAATCTACAGGTGGCTGCCCCTAAAGGGGCCATGCAAAAATCAGTAAGCTAAAAACACTAAAAAAACTGCAAAAACACTTGAAAACAATGCAGGGGTCCACCCCATAGACTCAAAACAAAACCTATACTATTTAGTTATATACATACACATATTATTTAGCCATGACATATATGTCACATACTTATTTAGTTGTTTTTTTTTATAAAGTTTTAGATAGATTTCACTTCATTGGCCAGGAGGCACACTTGTGAAAGAAAGTCGTGACCTCTCCACATGGATGTTCTGCTTATTTATTTCAAGCAATTTAAATTTCATAGAATAATAAGTGTCAAAGCTAGGGAATCTTCATCAGGAGCTCCTCAGAAGTTGTCTAGTTAGTATAAATCGAGTGGTGTTTCCTTAGTACCACACGGTCAAGGAGTTGAATAACTCAACTTGGTTGGAATACTACTTTGCTTGAGTAAGCTCAACTAAAACTCCTTTTAGGGGGGTCCTGGGCCTCTTCCTTTTCATAGGTATCCTTCTTCCATCCAAGTAGATTTAAGAGCCCGAAAGTGCTAGTTTCGAGAAGTGGCTAATCCTTGCTTATCTGAATTGCATGGGGCACTCTTCAACCTAACCACCGTGGTATTCTAAGACTACTCTTCTTATATTGTTTGGCACAGTTATGGGATGTGTTTGCTTGATCGTGATAACCTATAAAACAGTGTGGTGGCCAAGGCATGTGTTAATAACTAAAAATTCACCAATCAAGTACATTCAAAGTCAAACCTTTTGTCAGTCCACCCTTCATCCATGAACCGAAATTGCAGTTGTAAATATTCTCCCAAACATAGTTGTAATAGCTCGTAAAAAAAGGCTGTCCATTTTCATTTACAACCCCATTTTTGATTTCACAATCTTCCGGGATCACTTCCGGGGTCACCCCAGGGGTATCAAGCCATTATGGGCTTGTTTCCCTAGCTTAAAATATTTGAAAAACTTGTTGTTCTCAATTTAAAACCATTTGAAAAGACTTGGCTATATCTTTTTAACTCACATTTCACCCTTGTTTTTTCACTCTTTCACTTGAGGCATCCATTGGTTTATTGTCTAGGACCCCGATTTATCCCGGGAACCCATTCTGGGCCATTTTCCAAGGCTTTAAAGGAGTGAATAACTTGTTGTTCTCTTTGTTTAGTTTGTTGTCCTAAAAATAAGCAATCTTAGTTTCATCCCATTGTTCATAATTTTCACCCCCCAGACCATTTTGGCCATCTAGGAAGCTGAGGGAGGACAACACCCAGGGTGGGTGGTCATAAGAAAGACTTCTCGTAAGTCTTTCACCTCTCATTTTTCCCCTTCATTACCACCTCAGGCGAAGGACCATCTGAGGTGCGGGTAGTCTCTACCTCGTGTCGAGCTATCAAAGAGTTTGTAACCAGATTCACATTCAGATAGGTTGGATCCATTAGAATGAATATATTTTGCTTTTAACACATCCACAAACGAAGAGGAAGATTAATCCACATTAGAGAAGGTATTTTTCTGATCCATCGGACGTGGAGACTCCCAATAAATATGTATGTTAAAAAGGGGAATTTAGTATAGTAGAAGAGACAAATCAGAGAATCATCCTTCAAGCAACGGTTGTAGAGACATATTCATAGGAGTTAGATAACAAAAGTACAGAGTAACAGTTTGATCGGTTGAGAAGTAGTGTTCCCACACAGGTGTCAGTTGGTAGTTACACAGACATAAGTTTATGATTGTATTTCACATGGATATATTCAATACATGTTGTTCCAAACATGGAGAGTTTGATGAGCATATAGATAAGATCAACGGACATATTTTATTCAGTCTTATAAACATGAACATGTGATGATCAATTGTAGTATATTCAGGTGAAGCCTTCAAAATAGTACATTGACAGAAGGGTTAGCATTATGGATAGTTGATTAGAAGAGTTGTGGACAGTTTGTGACATGTGGACAGAGATGGATTTGTGATATGCATAACAACATATTTACAATTGGAATCAGTTGGAATTTGTTGGTCACAAAAAGGAAAGAAATATAGAACAAGGAAAGAGAAATTGTCAGCAAAAGAAATATCATTAGAACGAAATCATTTGACAACATGGTCAAGTGAACATGACAAGTGATTGAAGAAATCAATTTTTGAATGCTTTTTATATATATCAGTGAATTGCCCACACGGGTGTAGACAGATTGGCAAGTGTCATGTAAATGGAAGGAAATTTGTAAAATGAACTCTCATGTTCGATTCTCACCCGGATTTACTTGTGTGCCATTCTTGTGGGCTGGGTGGTTGCACCTGGGGTTATATTTGTAACCGACGGGGATCGAACCCGTGTCACAAGAGTACGAGAACTGCCATTTGTCGATTCCCCCAGTACAAAAATAAATAAAAA
>SNQJ01S0016686.1:130050-140838 GCA_010110895.2 Picea sitchensis
GAATAGAGGAAAGGAAACATTTCACAATTATTTCTACATCCTACAGATCATCAGAGAGAGAGAGAGATCCAGAAAGGAATATCAATAACATGTAGACAGGGGGAGACATAACCATAGGGGGAGCTATTATTTTTCCTATGATTGGTTAGAGAAGGTATAGTATCAGGAGGAGTCATATCAAGAGGGGGAGTTAACCTTTGGTCGAAGATGAAGAGAAAGAACAAATGGATGAAGAGAGGGGGAGAAGCCCCAAGGGGAGATGCCCTTTTCCATTGATGTAAAAGGGGGAGAGATAGAAACATTTATGAGGAGCTATGATCACATGGGGAGCATGAGCATGAGTGTTTCCATCAATTTTGGTGTTTCCATCAATGCCAAAGGGGGAGATTGTTGGACAGTTGGTTGTCATTGATGTCAACCCTTGGAGAGTAATCTTGGAGATTGATTTGAACCCTTAGAGATTGATGTCAACCCGTGGAGAAGTCTAGAGATGCTGGAAAGTTGATTGAAATTTGTATGATCGAGACTGATGCTGAGTTAGTTGGGTACATTTGATGTAGTCCACATGTAGCCCTGGAGGTGTGGTTATGGGACCCAAAGTTGGTTGAGGAATATGGAAATGAAGGGCAGTGAAATTGTAGGTTAGAAACTCATAGATGGATAGTAATTTTCATGAAGTTTCTGGTAATATGTGGAATTCCACATGGTTCCTTACAATTAGGGAGATATGGCCTTATGAAGTTGGAATCCCTGAGGAGTGATCAAGAAGCCCCTAGTTGGTTACAAGTCTTGGTCAAAGGGTAAAGTGGTTGCAACAAGAAATACCTAAAGTAAGGAGGGAAGTTACTATGAAAAAGTATATAAACACCTCAAGGAGTCTCTCATAAGTACATTCACACACTTACAATTGAATATCTATCTTGTAAATGTTATGGTCTAGTATAGTGATATTTTGGCAAGTTTGTGACGACATTTTTTTGAGGTTACGAAGGAAGGTCATAGATGAATGTCTAGGAGTTACAACAAGATTAAGTAACCCTAGTTTCTAAGGTGTCCATGAGTTGCATATTAGAAGAACACAATTATACGTGGTCTGCAGTGGAGGAAAGAAAATATATCCACGGGTTGTAGAAGAGCAAGTCACGTGTATGTAAAAGGACTTGTGAAAGGTTGTGAAGAGATGTTGGTAACATGTTGCTGAGGACCATGGAAGAGTTACAAGTTAGTTTAAAATACAACATGTCCACTACAATACCAAAGGTAAGTCTTAAGGGTTATGGTTATGGTGTTATGGTACATGCATGGTAATGATAGTATGTGATATGGTACATCTTGGTGATGTTATGGTACATTGATTAGAAGCATCACTGGCTATCTTGGTGTATGGTTTGGTTACATTATATGGTGCATACTTGAGGCTTGGTATATTGTGTTATGAGGTTGCATCTTGGTGATATTGAGGAGCATGCTTGAGGCATGTGTTTTTGAGCTTTGGTTTATGACTTGAGGCACATCATTAAATGCATGGTACATGTTGGTTGAGGTCTACTTGGTGAGATACATTGCTGGTTCATATCTTGGTTTATTGACATATGGTGTATGATACATGATATGGTATATGGTTGAGACACTTGTTATGGTGCATGGTTGATACATGGTATGGTACAAGATTGGTACATGGTATGGTGTTGATGATTGATGTGCATGGTTGGCACATGGTATGGTACATGACTGGTACATGATATGGTGTTGACAATTGATGTACATGGTTTATGTACATGGTTGGCACATGGTATGGTACATGGTATGGTGCTAAGGTGCATGGTTGATGCACATTTTGGTATAGGTTGAGGTGCATGGTTGATGCGTGGTTTGGTATAGGTGTTGGTAAATGGTTGATGCACTTGTTTAGGTTATGGAATAGGTCAATTCATGGTGCATGGTATAGGTTGGTAGTTGGTTGAGACACATATCTTGTGATGGTATGTTGGTGATCTAGGTACATGATTGGTAGAGACATGTGTTGGTGATGTTGGACATCTAGTTGAGAGGTTTCATTGGTGTATGATCCATATGAGAGGATCTGGTTGAGTATCCGTGGTAGTGACAGGTTCAACAAGTTGGATGCAGTGACAAGTTGGATACAGTGAAAGGTTGACAGGTTATAGTGAAAGTGATAGTGACAATGATAGTAACAATGGCAGTGACAATGACAGTGACAGTGGAAATGATTGTGGTAGTGACAATTTGTCTACACTTATATTTTAGGGAGGCAATACAGGGCACGGAAAGGGGGTTGTAGCCTCCTTCCAATTTGATTCAGAGAACCAGGGAGTTGGAGATTCCTTTAGGTTGGAGCCTAAGAACTAGGTGGTTGTAGCCACCTTCCAGTTGGAGCCAAAGAACCTAGGGGGTTGTAGCCTCCTTCTGGTTGGAGCCAGAGTATTTAGGGAGTTATAGCTTCCTTTAGGTTGGAGCCTGTAAATAGGGGGTTGTATCCTCCTTCCAGTTGTAGCTGGAGAATTTGGAAGTTGGTGCTTCCTATGAATGAATTCTTTATATATATAAGAAAGCATTATGTGATTTTCTCCCATTTGGNAATGTCTTGTGTTGGTTTGATTGTTTGAGGAGAATCTTTCAGAACACATTTCCATGTAGGTATCAACTGACATTCATGAAGAATATCATTGGCACACTCTTCAAGAAAATGATTTTATAGAGGATTCCATACATGTATTCAGTCAAGGACAGATTCCATACAGATTGTTGCAGACATGTAGAGTCTAATTTTCATATTGAACAAACATCTTGAAAAGAAGGAATATATAGTGATCAGTTGCACAAGATTCGAAGAAGTCTTCAGAATAATAAAGTAACAGACGGGTCAACATTGTATGCAATTGAGTAGAAAAGTCATGGACTGTTTTATGACATATGGTCATAGATGAATTCATGAGACACTTGGCTGGTACATAAGACATGAGTAAGAGAAGATGCATAATAGTGGATGAAATCATATTAACAATTGGAATTAGCGGAATCAGTGGACAAATGGAATTAGGAAGGAAAGTTGTGAAAGGCATAGCAAAAGCCATACCATTAAAGGAAAAATGTTGAAACTTATGGTCATTAATGTGAACTTGACAAGCCATGAAGATTTAAAGTCAAGTAACTTTTGAATGCTTTTTATATATGTCAGTGAATTACAAGAGGAAGCACCAATGGAAAAGAAGCACCCAAAGATAGGAAAGAAAGCATATGCCGGAAGTCCCATATTGATCTACATGATATCTTGCAGAGAAGTCAAGGGGAGAGAAATCATAAGAGAAAGAGATCAGAAAAGAAATACCATAAGCTCAAAGATAAGGGGAGCGCATGAATTCAGACAAAGACTATTCAAAGAAGGTATATTGACACAGGGAGCTATCCTTTTACCCATGATGTCAAAGGGGGGAAAAGAGAAAGATCATAAGAGAAATATTAGAAGCATGAAGATAGGGGGAGAATCCCCAAAGGGAGATATCATTTTCCATTGATGCCAAAGGGGGAGAGAAACATCGAAGGAGAAATAGGTCACAGGGGGAGTATGAGTGTTGGAGTATAAGTGTTGCCATCAATGCCAAAGGGGGAGATTGTTGGATAGTTGGTTGTCATTGATGTTATTGGATAGTTGGTTTTCATTTATGTCAACATAAGTGGTTGTCATTTTTGTCAACAGATGTGACGATTGTATGAAGTCTCCAAAGTGGTCCCCTTATGGCATAGCCTTAAGAATGGACCTCACAGGAAGATGCTTTGAATAAGTCTACAAGAAGCCCCATAGGTGTGGTCATGAAGCTCAGAGTTGTTTGAGGAATAAGAACATGAATGATAGTATAAATTCATGTAACACACTCATAGATGGATAGTCATCATCATACTTTTTCCAATGATAGGTGGAACATCACGTAGTTCCTCATTGTTGAGGAGTTGTGAGGTGATGAAGTTGGAATCCCCAAAGATGGGTTAAGAAGGAACTAAATAGTTACAATTTATTAATTAAAGGGTAAAGTGGTTGTAACAATAAGTATTAAAGTTAAGGAGAGAAGTTACTTAGCAAAGGTATAAATACACAAAAAGAAGCCTATCATTTGCATAATACAAACACACAACTTTATTGAATATCTTCTATGTGAGCAAGTGATCTATTGATGAATATGTTACGGTGAGTCTGAGACAACAAAGGAAGTGTGAAGGTGAAAGTTTAGGATTGCAGAAGAGATAAAGGGTTTATGAGAAACCCTAGTTTGGATAACCCCTTTGGGTCAGACTACTGGAGTCCCGTGAGGCACCCCCGTAGGTTTCTTAGTGCTTATCATGCGAGGCCTCGCGTGACGCTTGTATTGGTCCCACGAGGCTAAGAAAGAGTTAAGGGAGAATGATAGTACCAGATTGTTGAGGCTTAGGAAGAGCTACAATTTTGAAATCTCCTATATCAGGTCAGCAAGTTAAAAGGTATGTTACTCTATGTGTATTAAGTCTTGCATATTTGAAGGTTGGCACGTGCTTGAGGCATGTTTATGTGAGTTTTGGTATATGACTTGAGGCACATCTTGGATACTTGGCATATGGTTTGTTGTATGGTATATTCTTGAGGAATATTATGAGTGATATGGAACATGTTTGATGGTATCTCTTGGTACATGGTTTATGGATGTTGGAACATACTTGAGGCACATGGTTTGAGATACATCTTGGTCACACCTTGATGATGTTATGGTACATTGATTAGAAGAACATCTTGGATATATTGGTATCTTGGTATTGTGTCTATCTTGGTTATGCTTGAGGCACTTCATTGATGATATATTATGGTGTATGACATGATTGATACATATCATGAGTGATATGGTAAATGGTTGATGCATGATATGGTACAGATTTGATACATGGTAATTGTATGTAATATTGTACATGGTTGATGCATGGTATGGTACAGGTTTTGGTACTTGGTTGATGTACATGCTATGGTACAGGTTTTGGTACATGGTTGATGCACATGGTATGGTACATGTTCTGGTACATGGTTGATGGTTGATGTACATGGTTGATGGTTCATGTACATGTTTTGGTGATGATTTCGATATCCATGTGAGTGGATCTGGTTATAGTTGGTTGATGATATATCAATGACAATGACAGTGGTAGTGACAGTGACAGGTAGGATAATTGGTTGATAACCAGGTATAGGTTGATGTGATAGAGTGATAGTGATTGGTTGGTGTGACAATGACAACGACATGTTGATGTATTGGTGACAGTGGTAGTGGCAGTGAGTCTACACTTATATTTCAAGGCAGTAGGATGGGGCAAGGAAAGGGGGTTGTAGCCGCCTTTTGGTTGGTGTTGTAGAAATCAGGGAGTTGGAGCTTCCTTCAGGTTGGTGCTTATAAATCAGGGGGTCATAGCCTCCTTTCCGATTGGTGTCAGAGAATTCAGGGAGTTGTAGCTTCCTTAAGGTTGGTGCCTATAAATCAGGGGGTCATAGCCTCGTTCCGGTTGGTGCTGGAGAACACAAGGATTTGGATCTTCCTTTAGGTTGGTTCCTATAAATCAGGGGGTCATAGCCTCCTTCCAGTTGTAACTGGAGAATTCATGGAGTTGTAGCTTCCTTCAGGTTGGTGCCTGTAAATTAGGGGGTTGGTGCCTCCTTCCAGTTGGTGCTAGAGTATTTTGAATTTGGTGCTTCCTATGAATGTATTCTTGATATACATAAGAAATCGTTTCGTGGTTTTCTCCCATTTGGGTTTCCACATAAATTCCGGTGTATTGTGTATCTGTGTTTTTTTATTATGCATTGATGAATGATATTGTTTATGATGCAATGATATACTTAATGAATAAGTGATAAATATTGAATACTACTGATAAAGTTGAAGTTTATATATATTGTGATTGAAAGTGGTAAAAAGTGTTCATATTCATTCACCCCCCCTCTCAGTATTCCAACAAAGATGTTAGATGCACGCATGTGTTATTTTCTTTGTAAATGGTTTATGAAACTCGTGCTATAATAGAGAGAGAGTTTTGTGGGGTCAATTACGGGTAGATGAAAGATAATATTGAAAATCGGTTACATGGTTTTTGTGTAGGACTATCCCATTTAGATTCGACGTGGGAAGTTTCCTCAAAACATGAAGGATTTGGGAGATATGTTTAATCCTTTAAACCAGATTCTCCTAGAATTATAGTTGCAACCAGCTTTGAGATCCGTGAGAAATGGATCTATGTGATCTTGTATGCATTGTATAAATATGTGTAATCAGACCTTCAGAAGGATATGTACACACTTCTTGTTATCAAATTGTTGTAATCGAATTGTTGTTGAGATTAATACAAGTTCTGGTTACTATATCTTTGTGTGAATTACATGTGTTGGGTTTATAAAATCTTGAGTCTTATATGATATTTCTAAGTAGCATTCTTTGATCTATGAGGGATCCCTGAGGAGGATTACGTTGCTCACTTCTCTCATTGTTGGTATTGTTTGTTTATTCATTTACTTGATTTAGATTTATTCCATTTCTTTAATGCAAGCTTATCCATTCTTTTTAAATGCAATATAAGTAGCACAATAGACATCAGTTGAATAAATTGATTTTTACGTCTACAACAGGAACTTTCATTCCTTTAGAGGATTTAAATAATGTTATTAACCGTCTAGTAAATTGATGATCCTAATTGTTGGAATTGTCATTATTTATTTTTCTACATCATTAGCAAATACTCTGTTCTTTCTGCAATTGAATAAAACTTTGTTTTTGTAGCCAAGGCAGTGAACAATTTTCCTTTTTGCATAGTAGTCATTTAGGGATAGATTGGAATCTAAGGCCTGCATACATTTTGCACTTCATTAGTTTACGATCCCTAGGTTTAATGTAGAAGAGTTCACCTAATTGAACTAACTGGCATACCCTATGTTGAAAATGACAAGGAAATGTATGATGTGATTAGCAAGGAATATTAGGTTGAAGAAAAGCCTCAAGAAGGACCTTATTGTTCTCTTGAAGATGCCAAGTCCATTGAAAATTTTGCTACAACTCCTAAAGAAGAACATTATGATGAAGAATCTTATCATTCTTCCATTGGAAATCAAGAGACATTTGAAGGGTGGGTATATGGAGAGAATATTAATGACATTAGAATCCAAGTATCGATCATTTCTCGAATACATGAAAGTAGGGGTTTGATATGTTACTCTCCTTTCTAGGATTTCGATTTTTATGATACGTATTTTAGCAAATTGGAAGAGGAAAATCTAATGGATAAATACTTAATTGGTGAAGAGCATGACAAGAAAGAAATTGAGAATATTGATGCTCTTCTCCATATTGAAAGACAAAAATGGGATGTAATTTGTTTTTATTTTGATGGGATCCCATTTATGACATAGATGATGATTCTGAAGATGAAATTATAGATTTGTGGTCTTTTGTATAGTTAAACACAATCACTAAATGTAAAGATAACTTCAAGATGTAGGAAAAACCATGTCATCCCACCAATAAGGCTAATTTACAGGTACAAGAAGGGGTTTTTCATGGCCAACTAACAACAAAAAAATTTCAGCCATGGAAGTCCCCAACTCATGACTTTTAGAAAAATCCATCCAATAATAATGATTTTGAGGCTACAATCTTTGGTAAGCATCAACATCTTCAATTTTGGGTACATTGTAGATATTCTCAACCCCACAAGCAAGAGAAGGAAATTATGAGTCATGGATTTACATAGTTTTTCACACATGATGGGTTTTCTCATGTTTCATCCATATATGTGATTAATAATAGCAAGGAGGGGCAATAATATTCTTGTAGGTTTCTATTGCAACCACCCTCGAAGCCCCTCTTTCTTGATGATTTGATGAGAAATAGTGATGATTTGTCTTATGCTGATGTTAAGAAAGATGACTACATTAGGCCTATGAACTTTTGGATTGAAGAATCTTGCAACAATATAGGTAAACCTTGTCGTGACTTTGTTCTTCTCTCACATGATCACGATCCTAATTCATATTTTGACCAAGGAAAGTTAAGGGAGATGTCAAAATATTCTTACTTGATCCTTGATGTTTCATTATTTTGGTTTGTGACCAAGTACAAAGGTAAGTTTCATGGTATTTATGAACTCACGAAATGGTTACATTGGATTTATGATTTTACTTAACATGTTTATATCATTATGTTAGAGTAGGTTATAATGAATAAGCTCTTTAGCATGAGAATTAGATTAACTAGTGTGTTTCATTTTATTGATTGCTACATTTTGTTTTTGTTTTGGAATAAAAGTTAAATGTTGCTTACATGCATGCATTATTCTTTGAGATGTGGTGTTACTGATGTGTGCTTGGAAACCCAAGAAAAATCCTTGAGGTTAGGGTTTCTACAGTTTCACTAAATTGATGGCTTCTGATTCAGGGGGTCCCTCCCCCCTCCCTCTTCCTTGCTACCTCCATATATATCTGCCTTCCAGTGCCTCATACTCGAAATCAGCAAGGGTGTCTCCCCCATCCCATTGTGTTAAGAATATTGAAGAAATACCCATTTTTTTTGTGCATTCTTCGTCCTCCCACCCATTTTCACTATGGCTGGATGAAAACGGGCTGATTGGGAAGTTTATTGGATTATGGCCCTCCCCATGAACAATGGCCCAGTGGTTGGATATGAACTGGAAGAAAAATATTCAAGGGAAAATGTATTTGGATTTTTTTGGTAAAGGGTTTTTGGTTTTCCTTTTTGAAAGTAAGGTTGATTGAGATATAATTTTAAAAAGTGGTCCCTATTATATGGGGTCATGTGGAATGTATATGAATAAATGGATGCCAAATTTTATCCCTGAAAATGACATTCCATCAATAGTTCCAGTTTGGGTTAGATTATCTTTTCTTGCCTTACACTGCTGGAGTGATGAAACCATGAGAAATATTGGGAATACTATGGGAAGGTATATTGATCGAGCCGAACCACGAGATGGACTGTGAGCATGTGCATGCATTTGTGTCAAAGTAGATGTGGAGAAGAGGCTTCTAGAGGAAATTCAACTAACTCTGAATAACTGGATGTATATCCAAAAAGTGGATTATGAACATCTCTCATTCAAATGCAAAGCCTTCCATGAGTATGTGAACTTTACAAATCACTATCCAAAGACTAAAATAGATCATCCAGAGGAGCGATATATGGATCAATGGAAATATCCAAAAAGGAAGTAGCTCAACAACAAGATAAGGGATGAAACCCTATCTTAATCTCTTCTAAGTAAGACACGTCCAAGGATGGGGGAGATCAAATAGTAGAAAGCAATAGAATTAAGTATGCATCCTTAGGGAACATAGACATGGGCATAGAAAAATCAAGAGAGGAAGGAATTGAAATGGAGAAATAAGCTTAGCCAGTTGAAGACCCAGTGCCTCATCTAATCCAGAAAGAAACTAATCTCAATAAAAAAAAAGATCCCACTCCCAACAAAATTCCTCCCCGTAATGTCTCTGGTATTCCAGTTATTATGGAAGAAGGTAGCTAGGAGGAATCTGGGGAGGATCCAAAAGCATAAGTCTCTCAGAATAAAATAGGAAATAACATAGGAAGAAGATCAAATATAAATCATAGAGAGAGGGAATCCAATAAGGATAAAGAGTTAGAGTTAGGCATCCAAACTACTCTAGAAGAAGTTTTTAAGAAAGAAGGGAAAGACAGGAAGCCCCCCCCCCTCTAAAGGGCCATCCAATGTTCTATCTCATCCCTCTAAAGGGGGGGAATCCAAAGCATCAAGTAAATAATGAAATTTGTATCCTGGAATTGTAGGGGATTGTGGGGAAAAGAGAAAAAAGAAGCATTGGGAAAGTTAATACAATCGGAAAAGCCTCAAATCATGTTAATCCAGGAGACTAAAATGATCGGGCAAGAATCCCTTCAAGAAATTCAACACATATGGAAGAAAAGTACAGGAGTAGTGATTAATGCAAGAGGCACTTCAAGGGGTATATGTACTCTCTGGAACACAAACATATTCCAATTGGAAAGCAGTTAGGATGAAACCCATTGGCTAATGACTAAGTTGGTGCATCTCTCTTCATGTAAGTCCCTCCCTATTATCAATGTGTGTATGTCCAATAATTATTGGGAGAAATTGGATTGTTGGGATTATCTAATGGGCATTAGGGAGTCTGGGTTTCTTCAGAATTGTATTATAGCTAGTGATTTCAATACTACCTTTAATTTGAGGGAGAAAAGAGGTGGATCTATTGTTAGAGATTCCTCTAGGGAAAAAATGGAGGATCTCATCTCCAGTTTGGATATGTTTGATGTCCATCCAAGTAAAGGAAAATATACGTGGAACAATAGAGGAGTTGGGCCTAGACATATAACGGCTAGGCTAGATTGATTTCTTATTCACTCATCCTTTGTGTCTCTTTCAGAGGAGATTTCCTTGTTTACAATCCCTTGGTCTAGATTTGATCATCACCGTATTTCCCTTGTTATCTCCAAAGAAGAAAACTTGGGGCCTATTCCTTTTCAATTTTAATCCTCTTTGGATGGATCACTCAGATTGTTTTCCTATGCAGGTTTCAAGTGTTACAGGTATGAACTAACTGAGAGGGGGGGGCGAATCAGTTAGTGTAGATTATTAACCATTTACTCTCATTTTTCACTTTGAATCATTAATCTTAGTGGCAGTGAGTCTTTACTGTGAAATTCAGAGTTATAAACATAAAGCAGATAGTATAACGAACACCAATCACACACAACA
>SNQJ01S0016686.1:156596-169429 GCA_010110895.2 Picea sitchensis
GGTCTCAATAATAACTGTTGGGGCCGACTTCTTATTCTGCCTATTACAATTGTCCGATGACCAATCCGCAAAAGGGGATTTGGTCCTAATACAATTATCGACATGATTAATCCACAATGGGGATTAATCCAATGAATAAAATAACAATAACAATAAGAATACTCTTCGTAGTTACATTATTTCAACAGTATTATCATACAGGTAATAAACTAGCTATATGGATTTAGGTGGTAATGAACTAGCTATAGGTCTCGTCATGTGAATGACAAGTTGTGATGACTAACAGGTCAAAGTATATAAGTTCCCTGTAGGGGTTATCTCATCATGCACTGAGGTGAGTTGGCTCAACCCGATAGGTCAAAATGCATGGGTTTGGTTTCTAATAGGTATTGTGACTGATGGGAGGGATCTACTCAAGTTGTTCTTAGAAAAAGATTGTTTTTGATGACCCTCTGAATGGATGACTAAGCGTGGGTTTTCGATGTCAAAAAATTGGTTAGACTATGTCGTATATGAAGCGGTTCCTGTGTATCTAAGACAAAAATATGATGGTTCTAATTTAGTGGTGTACATATCATTCATATGCTCTTACAAAGGGTTGGACTCCATGCACATCATTTGGTGTCAGGGTTGGGGTGCACATTCTAAGATGCTACCCATGCATTAGATGCTTAATCGACTGAGTAAACATTGTTCTAATCTACTGGTTCCTCTACATCTACTGACTAAACACTTGTATCTTCTTCAGTTCCTACTTACACCACTGATGTTGGTCAAGATGGTAGTTAGGGTGGTGGGTAAGTTGGATAATCATAAATGACTTAATCGACTTCAACCACTGCTTTAGGTACTGGGTCTTTTCCCTAAACTACTATCCTTGCAACATTCAAAGCATCAGGTTAATAACCAACATGAACAACCCCACCAGGTGCAAAACCAACCCCAACAAGAGAAAAAACAATACTGATAAAGACAAGAACAGAGGCAAGGAAAGAATAGGTATGGCCGTCTTGAGAAGGTATGGATTTGGTATGAGATATGTGCCCCTTATGACGTAGATAACTGCATCTGCTGGAGAAACTATTATAATACAGTTGGTTAATAATAGTTTATGTATTAACCAACCCCTATTATTAACCTAAAGAAGTAGCAATTTTGATTAGGTATCCTTCTTTCATTCTAGCCCTACTATTATAATAAGGGGAGTTTGAACCGGGCCCACTTAAATAATAACCTCGCACTAAGCTTGAACGAAAAAGCCTATTAGTACTATATCCCCAGTCCCTTAAATAATAATAGGAGTTTTAACAAGCCTGTGACTAAAATGAAATAAGTTTACGCCCTCGCAAGCAGGGATAGGGTACTGGATGGATAAATGGTAGCAATGGGCCTGCTTGTGAAAATTGCTTCTCCCCCTCTGAATATATTGGATGCTTTCGACGAGCCAGTTGAGTTTGATCCCCCGTGTGATCAATGTCTAGGTGGCGATCGAGCTCAATAATTTTTCCTATCATAAAGAAATGTTTAGTCAACTAGGCTCGACGTCCACTTTCCCACTACTAACATAAGTGTCGTATATTATTCACATGAAAACTTCTCGGCTTGGGCTCAGATGAAGGAAGGCCCCCCAAATTATGATGTGGTTGAGTACAATCCCACGTAATGATAGCCGGGGTTAAGTCGGGCTTAAGTGGGAGCAACCTAACCATTTCAAGGTCGAGTGAGTGCTATCAATAGACCGTAATGGGAGTAGTTGGGGTAATAGCCCCTATTGTGAGGTGAGCTTCGCAGGATAAAGTCTAAAGGATCTATCCTTTCGGTGGGGTAGTTCGATAGGGATAGTTCGGGCAATGCCTGTAATGAGTAGATCTGAACCCGATCGCTATTTCCCAGTCATTTAGTAAGTAATTGTAGTTTGAAGAGTTATTCCCACATCTAAAGTTATGTTTGCACTTTGATTGGATATACACTATGTTCAATTGTGGCTCTGAAGTTAAGAGATGATGGGATATATTCCTTCTCTAGCTAAGAATCTCTCTTTAGAAGGGAGATATTCCTATGCTCAAATCTAAGTGTTACTTTAGAGAAGGGACTAGGCAGGATGGTCTCAATCTTTCACCCTTGGGACTTTCCTGAACTGTATGATATTTCTTTCCCTGATCTGATGGTACAATCAGTCAATAAAATCCTCCCAACCCTTACCTTAGAGTGGGTAGGGATGGGACCAATGGGATGGGTAAGGCCTGCGCCCACCCATTAATCAAATAACTCCAACTTATTAAATCAAAATGCTTTCAATCGCGATTGTTTTTTTCCAATATGAGATGAATACTTGCCACATGGCTTACTTTCTTTCATACTTGCCACATGACAAGGAGAGGAGCCCATTTATTTCATACTTTCCACATGACATAGATGCGTAAGCAGGCTTGACTAAAAGGAGAGGGTGCCCTTGACAGGGCTCGACCATAGGGAGAGGAATTTATTGCTTGCTTGACAAAAGGTTATGTATTACTCACCCGAAAAATAAGGGTGAGGAGAGCAAGGTAAGCACTCCCATTCTAACAAGGATATAGCATACTTGAGAAATATAGTTTATATCATATACGTAATAACATGATCTGCCCCACAATGCTTGGGTGCTCCCTCAAAGTTCCCAAGTATGAGGACCTTCTATCCATATAAGGTTATCCATGTTTTGTTTAATCAAATATGAATGTTGTTTATATTATAGATGTAATAACATGATCTGTTTTCATTATTTCACCTTTCAATCCTTCCTTCTAGTTACCTACATTTTCTAGTTCAATACTTACCTACCTTCCTTACCTGATCATATCTCAATATTTGAGGGGAAGAAATAGAGTGCCAGGACCTTGAAACTGTTCGGAGTTGTCGGAGTGACTTTATAAATATGCTCGGAGATGGTCTCGGAGTTGCTTAATGAAAGTGCCTATAAAAACTGCCTACATTTGGGCAACTCAACTTCCAGTATTTTATCCATCCACGCAAGGCACCAAATGAACACAGAGTTAGGTGTTATAACGTAGACACTTTCGGAGTCAAACCGATACAAAGAAAGCAAGCCGACTTTCATCTCTCGAAGAGTAGTATTTATTTGGGGTAGTTTCTTTTGTCAGGTTTTTGTTGGGGAAGGGGGCCTATTTAGTTAGGTTCCATTTGGTTGGGGATTGGGGGTTCGGTCAGGCAGGAAGGAGCATGATTGGGATATGCTTCCTTTCCTATCAGTCAAAGACCTAAAGGTTATAGTGCCAACAAGAAAGGTAGGTTATACTGAGAGAGTTATACCTTTCCCGAGATAGTGCCAAAAGGAAGGTTATACCGAGAGAGGTTATACCTTTCCCAATAGTATCTTATAAGAAATAAAGCCACCCCACCCATGAGCTAGAATTGGAACAGTTACAATCGACTATTCAATCGAAACGCGGAACCCATCCTGCTTAGTCCGACGAACGAGCGAGATGAAGGAAGGGTGAACGTGGAGTGGAAAATATCCTCGCTATGCTGCTGGCGTCTACATGCACATGGAATTGTTATTCTGATCAAGAGGGACCAATATTGGCGCCTTCACTAGTCTATCCTTAGGATGATCAAAGGCCTTCATGCATTCTGAATCCCAATCGAAGCGCCTGGTAGTACCAATTTGAAGAACTAAAAGCGAGAAGGAGCTTGATTTACTCGATGCATGGATACTGAAAACGATAGTCGAAATAGAACCCATCTCTATGTTTCTTAGGCATCGCTATCCGTAAACCTGACCCTTCCTGGCAAGCAAGCAATTCGGCCTCCGCCCAGCCTAGCAGCCTTCACGAACAACGCATTCCACTTTAGACGTTGCCGCCAACTAGGAGAAATCGAGTTGAGTGATGTGTCGCCTTGCTTGGAGGGACGCGAAAACTCTTCCATCACGCGACCCAAGACAACTGCTCGTAGCGGCGCGATTTGTGACGCTGCACAAGGTGACCCATCCGCACCTTACCTTGCTCTTCGGAACCATGCACTCATCTTCTCTCCGACTGCGTGTTGATGATAGTGATCCACCATGCAACGCTAGGGTGTCGCCACCTTATCGATGATCGATAACGACAACGCCCTACCTGAGCTCCCATTCTTTGCACGGGGTCAAACTACCGCAATTGCAGAGCTAACATGACGGGTCATATCAAAGCACGACTATACGGATTGATCACCCGTCTCCCAATTCCATCGCCCGTGCCCTTCAATGGGGAGGCAACGACCGGAAGGCTTGTCGCATTTTAGCGCTCCCTGCCCGTATACCTCTCTCTAGGGAACAGGAGTGAATAATCGCCTGGCTTCGAATAAATCTCATCTTAGGACGGGAGTGGTGATCGATTCTAACTCGATTCTTCGCTTAGGAAGATACGTAGCGCCAACCAAGCTCTCCTGTCTACCCACAGTAAATATATCGGACCGAATATTATAGATTCCCTGTCCTTAACGAAAGACAACCAACAACTGAGTACACTTCTAAAGTGAAGCGATTATCGAGTGAGCCAATGGAGCGGGAACGAGCAATCGCCTCCAACTAAATATTGTATTTAATAAATCATGAACTATTGGATCCAACTATTGCAGCGGATAGATAATGTTAACTTAGCTTCCAAAAGTATGATTTTAATTAAATTGAATCATTATAAACTCAATAGATCAATACTCCATCATCCCAAACCCAAAAACTCAGCTAACGTACAAACACCCCAGGGCTCACTGAAACACCAGATTTTACCAGGGAGCTATAAAACATGGATTGGGGGCATCTTTCCTCCGTCTCTCTGCCCCTTACTCCACTTGAACTTGACTTATCCTTCTCCATCCATTAGGAATTACTATATTTGACTTGACTAGTTACCAGAACCAAAGTAAGATATTACTTCTTTCTTAGACTACTTAAGACTCTCCTTCTCCTGAATACTATACTTAGACTAGACTTAGAATCTCTTTGACTGGAATAATAACAATATGAAACTATATTACTATTCTTCAATAATATCCTGATACTATCTTAGGAATATTCCACTATATTAGGAACACAAAAATAGGATAGAGTAAAAAAAAAGAAGGGATACTTTTAGTTATGATATTATATCTATTTTTCTATTAAGACTATAGAAAACTATAGAACAAAGACTAGGCTTATACTAAACTTAGACTCACTTAGTAACTGTAACCACAACTAGTAACTGTAACCACAACTAGAACTCCCAGTTCATCTCGTAGTAGTAGTTAACTCATGTAATCTATTATTTATAAATGATTAAGTAGAAACAATTGGTGGAACCTAGAACTCAATAACCAAGACAAGCAAGATAAGGAAAAGGAACCTCTCCCTCGCACTCTACATTTACGAATAGAAACAGAGATTAGGACTAGTCATATTAGAATTCACTCCTAGACCTAGCTTCATAACTACAACTAGAACTCTCTCTTAACCATAGGAACTGGAATATCTAAAATGAGAAAGAATTAATACAAGGAATATTCTATTTAGAACAATAGGAACTAGAGAAGCAAGATATCACCCTATAGAAATCTAGGAACAAGATATTACTATCATCAAACCACTAGACAAAATAAAATAGTATCCTCGAAGATCAAATTGACACTTAGACCTCATACCATTACCATCACTTCTGAGCCTCTTTATATCCATCCATATTGGTACTACAGAGTGCCTTATTCACTTTACCTTGTAGCAGATAATCTATCATAACTGGTACTACACTCACAACAGAAGGAATCAATCACTCAGTAGACACCATGAGCAGAGGAAAACACAAGCAACAAGGAAGATCTTACTCTATTAATTACAACAAATCCTAGAACAAATGCCATGTTATGAATCAAACCACTAAATTTAGAGCCCTTAAAACTGAGCTTAGGTACTCACCCTTTGCTTAGACTAAAACACGCCTTTACTAGGATTTTGATTACCAAAACCAACCTTACCTATATATACATATATATACACTAGATCTTCAGGAAATGGATTCTCGACTTTACTCATTACTATCTCATGCAATCCATAGCTTATATTATTCTTACTTAACTACTCCTACCTACCTTAGCTCTGCAACAGATAGGAAATATACATGAGAGGTACTCATTCGATTGATTTGGCGTGCACGCTTTATACCTTTCTCTATGCAACCTTGCTACAACCTATTGAGATATTCTATATGGAACTCAAGTTGGAAGGGGTGATACCTATGATTCTGATGGGACTGGTGCTACTTATTATTGAACTTAACTCAAAGGGGTGTAGCTTTGTTGCTAGATAAATGGAAACTGCTGCTGGTGGATTGGGGAAAAAGGAACTCCAATCGAGACTATACTACAGGCACTGCTAGTGGGGATGCTTACTCTCAAATTGATTATGGAACGGGGGCAGGCGATCTTCAGATACTCAGATACTTATTGGCTTACATTGATGACTGGTGTAGATAGATTCTTTATAGACTTGCCTCTTTCACTCAGATAGAGATTCTTTGATGGACTGCATAGATAGTCTTTTGTAGGAGGGTTGTAGGATGGAATGAATTGTTGCGAGATGGACAGAAGGAACCAATTGCTGCGAGAGATTCCTTTTTGACATATAGCACCATATATTCTTTTGTGACATACATCTTGGGACCATTGTGACAACTTGGGATTCTTTCTTTGATAGCTAGACACCCACTGAACATAGATAGATTTCATAGCTAAACACCCACCAAACATTGATAGATTTCATAGTTGGGCACCGAACATACAATATTCTTTTTGACTTTGATCCGGATATGAGAACACCTTGATATTAGATTTTAGGATAGGTCCATAGCAGAAAGATGATAGCTAGGTCCATAGAGAGATAGCTAGGTCAATAGCAGAGAGAAAGCTTGCTATTAGCTTGGTCACTGGATGAAGAGAACGTCTGGCATGATGAAGAGAACAACTGGCATGATTAAATAACTAGCACCTTGTCCCCTTGTCGCTAGCATCTTGTCACCTTGTCACCTTGTCACATTGGCACATGGGGATGATTGTTGGCACACACATGGGGCTAACTCTTTATATGTTTTATGGGAATGACTCTTGGCACACACATGGGGCTAACTCTTTATATGTTTTATGGGATGACTCTTGGTATCTTTGTTGGGAATGACTGTTGAAATCATGGAATGTCACTATGGAGTTAGGGATCAATTCGAGGTAGGATTGTTTCTCCGTATGAGGGTTAGAGATTAGATAGAAAGATTAGAAGTAGTGTATATGTCTTTCAAAGTAAGAATGGTTTATCTCTGTAATTTGTATAATACCTTATAAGACCCTAATCTCCTATATAAGAGTAAGAGATTTCCTATGCTCAATATAATTGTTACTTAGTCAATCTTTATTTGATCCCTATGCACTTTACTTTATTTAACGTTGCATTGCACTTATTTATTGTTTCGGTTCCCAAATTCTAACATATAAATCCTGAACTACTCTATCTCCATGCATGAATTCTTATTCGTATATGCACTAATCGAAATGACAAGAAATAATGCATATGAATAATGCTAGCAATCACGTACACATCTACTAAGAATTACCTATAGAATCTACTAAGAATTACCTATAGATTTTAGTATTATGCTTCTTATACGATGCACATGTGGCATCATTTGAATAATGTGATCTCATACCCGTAGTTCCAAGCTATAATGTATCTCATACCAAGTCCCAAGTTATAAAGAATCTCATGCTATCTCACTAGTAATGAAAGTCCCTCATCCTCATGCTATCTCACTAGTAATGAAAGTCCCTCATGTCATGCCAAGCTGATTGAGTCTCCAATGCACAGAGTTAATATGGATCGTTCATGATCTCTTTGTACGTTGCTAAGTATCTGATCATACCTTAATGTATCCGATCATATCTTCATGTATCAAATCATATCTAGTGAGAAGAAATTCATAGCATAGTATCTTATCATATGTGATAGCCAATGTATCCAATAACTAAAGAGGCAATGTATCTAATAGCAAGGTAATAAAGGTCTGCTAAAACACAATGTATCTAATGGTTAGCTGTATGACATCGAGTATATGATGGATGTGTGTTGGTATCCGTATTAGCTAATCACAACAAGAAGAATGGCACTTGGTTGAGTTTTCATGGGGTGAGGTTGGTTTAGGTACTGTATCCCATCTCCAACATTTCCTCGTGTCTTGTATAGGGACAATATGCTATTATCATCGGTTCATTCAGAAATAGTGGTTACTGCCATTGATAGTATAGAATGTTGCATATCATGCAGAGAGAACATGTGGCTCCTATATAGGTAACTGAGGCTAGTTCATAGAGACCAAGTCTATCTATCTCGTATATAGACATAAATGGGTTCGATCCTCCTCATGTATAGACAGAAGTAGTGATACCCTAATGTGAGATGGTTTGGCTCAACCCTAAAGGTAGTATGCATGGACATATCATGAGGTACGTACTATAGGTGGGGCTCAAATATCAAATTGATTGGGTTGAGGTGAGGTCTAAGTGGAGATTACATAATCAGAACGGCTCCAAGTGTGAAATTTGGCTAATAAATATCCTCAACGAGAATGGTTGATAGTTGTCTGTTTGTGTGCGGTACCAAAATCAATCAATCATGGATGGATCGACTAAATAATCAATCGTGATGGGAAGAGTAAAATACTTGAATTTGGTCTCTACCCTCAGGATTGACTAAAGGTTAGTCTGAGTACAACATTGGGTTTAACGTGGTCGATTCATTCATTCATTCAAATAAATAATAGAGAAATAGATACTTTAATTTGGTCTCTACCCTCAGGATTGACTAAAGGTTAGTCTGAGTACAACATTGGGTTTAACGTGGTTGATTCATTCATTCATTCGGATAAATAATAGAGAAATAGGTTGTTTGTGGGTATCGTTCTAAGCTATAAATATAATGAGAAGTGGTTTCCAAGGTCGGTCTAAGTGTCGTACAAAGTAGTTCTAAGTTGGTTGTATCAATAACTTTAGGAGATTCTAGTGGTTGTTCCCCTATGTTGTACTTTTAAGTACGTCTCCTGCTGCCCCGATTACTTGTACCCGGATCGTAGCATAAATCTCAGTATTAATGTAGTATAAATGTGAGTGGTTAGTGTAGCTCAAAGGGAATAAGCTATCGGATAAGAATAGGTTATTGTGAAGGTTTCTATCCTGGTATCATGTCTATGCCAAAGCTATAATAAGCTTTGTTTTTCTTGGTTTAGGCCTGGTTCAATTGCTAAAGGTTTGTCTAGGTAATAAATAGGATCCTGTCCAGTTGATTAATTTCTCTGGTTGGGTTGTTATCGATAAATACTAAAGAATGAGGGTTGTGTAGTTATGGTAAGTGTAAAAAATGAGTGATCTACGTGTTCCATAATTCAATAGGAGGATGCTTCTCCTGGTTGTAATTCAGAAGCCTGGTCTGGTTAGTTCTACTTCCTCCAGCCCTTTGTCGAATATTCCCTGAATTCTTCTCTTGGTTGTAATTGTGTTTCCGGTTCAGTTAGTTTCATTTCTCCTCCAGCCCCTTGTTTCTGATCTCAAACCCTTCAATGATTTGGATCCGTAACAATAGATTTTTTATATAAACCCAAAATGTCAATTGTCTATGGATCAACTTATGTTTTTTGTGTCCCTTCCTGTTGTTGGTTGTGTTTATCTGATTGGTGTCTACTAATGAGTAGTAATCTCTTGGTTTGTCTGTTCGGGTCTATCTTCTTTGTGTGAAGCAAGTAGTTAGAGTTCGTAATGAGTTGCTTTTGTTTTCTAGTTGTTTTGTAAGTAAGTATATGCGATTCATTTTCCTTGTGTTAGGAGTGAAATAAGAAGAACTGGAGTCATTTTCGAGTTTGAGATGCAAGTTTCCTAGTTGTCGGTTAAATAGGTCTAGTTTCCAAAGTATAGGTGGGTTCTTGGTAAAGGTGAAAGAAGGCTAGTTATAGGTTTCAAAATGTGGTCTAGTTTTTGGTGCGGTTTGTCTGGGTTTTAGAGAGTGAAGGTTTGGGCTAGGTTGAGATGCGATTTGAGTAGATCAGGTTTGAAATTCTCTAGGTAGAGGGCTGGTCTAGGTCAAGTGATAAAGGTAGAAAAGTGTAGGTTCCCAAACAAATAATATAATAAAGATTTCATAGAATAATATGATAGTAAGTCAAGAATCAATGGTCTCAACCCAACATCCAACCAACACAACTCATAAATTCATGCTTTTGGAAACAACATGTGGCCTAAGACGACCAGAAGGAGGAACCCCGACCAATGGGAGGAAGATCCACCCCTAGAGTGAGGGGTCAAGAGAGAGACTAGTAATTCAATATGTTATCTTGTGCTAGGTATTTTATTTGTAATCTACTTAGAGACTAGGAATTTGATTTGTTATTTGTTTGGGATCATCAAGCATAGTAATTTTTATAATCATAGTGATTTTGACCCTCCCTAATCTGATAAGGTGTAATGACCCCTGACATGCACAAATAGGTCCCATGTCAAAATGATGTCCCAGTATAAATAATGATGTAAAAGTAAGAGACATAAATGAACCCATTGGATTTGATCTCTTACTAAGGAATTTGAATGATATAGGGCCCCTTATAAAGTATAAAAAATGGGTAGGTAATAATGGGTCGTGTAGCCCAACAATTCTCAGTAGTAGAAAAGCCAAAGATAAGAACTAAACGGCTCTAAAATCTTTACTAGATGGACCACAAGCTAAAAAAAAATGTGTGGGGTAGCTACAGGTAGTTCCCATGTGCACATACATACGCTAGAGCTCCCGAATCCATGAAATTATAAGGCACTGGATTGCTAGATAGTAGAGTAATCCTATGTAAGAATTATGGAAACCAAAAACCCTCCGAGCTCTCATTATAGCAGCAGAAAGACTTCAAGAGACCCCAATAGTAGTCTATACCAATAGGTTCTAAGCTGTAGTGGTTAAGATAAAGGTGGCCATACAAAGTGTCCCCTTTGTTGGTGCTATAGGTCAAGTCCATGTCATGTCCTTTTTGAAGTCATGTCCTTTTTAGTGTTGGACTACATTTCGACAGATTTGCAGGTGGTTTCTATTTTTACGAAGCCCCTCACTAAGGGGAAGTTTGAGATGCTAAGGGTCTAATATGGGGTATGGAGTTATGGATTCTTTCCTTGGCCTTATTATATCCTGCTATATTTCACCCATGAAATGATTCAATACGTTAAAGCAGAGTTCGCGTTCCAGGGAAATAAGTGTGCACAAGACATATATCTTTGTCTATCCCACGTATATTTTCATTAGCCTGCTTAGGCTCTCATAATCGATCGTACACTATATATCATATACAAATATATATATATATCTCATTATATATGTAATTATGCTTGGCCCAACATACTGAATATGGGTGGGTTTGGCCTAGCTTGTAAGGTGAAACCATCGTCTATAAGCGAGGCATGAACAAAGAAAAAGTAGTGGTGAAAAGGATGGGGTGGGTCGGGAAACATCTCTCTGGTCCCAGGCCTATCTGCCTCTTGCTTCTGCCTAGATTCGAATCAACTAGCGAGATATTGATAGAGAGCTCAAGCGATTGAGTTTGGAAAGCGCATAGGCTTGAGGCTAGTGGAAGGTTGGGTATGGGCTAAGATACTCTCCCACTACAAGTTTCGGGGCAGCGGGGCAACCAGGTGGCTGGTTTCCAGGTTCCGGTGCTCTGTTTGCTTATAGACAAGACCTGCACAAGAGAATCAGGCAGAGACTGTCGTTCGAGTGGGGATAAACCAATGTGTTACCAATCATCTGGTTTGTCCAATTTGCACTCATATTGGGGTTGATCATCCGGTTCGCATTCATCACAGGGAAACCATATGACTTAGAGACCAATTCAATTTTGACCATAGGTAAAGGGGAGCAAGGGAAAGCGTTAAGGGAAAGTTTTTATTGGTTGTATCATAGTGATATTTTCTTTGGTTGTGTTACAGTTGATTGTTTATTGTCTTTGAGCAGTAACCATGTTTCTTTTCCCTTTCATTTTATCATTTTTCAATCAATACAAACCCCTCGCATATCCCAGAACCTTGTTCACCCCCTGCTCATCGATAATAGGTAATTAATTTGTATGGATTGGATTGCATGAGTCTGATATGTTGTTAAGCCAAAGTCTATTTCATATTTTGAAAGAGTAGTCATGTATGGTTGTTAAGGGAACTATTTGCTAATCAATTATGCATATAGGAATGAGATATTCAAATAAAAGGCTGAACATCGAGGCCCACTATGCCCCTATCAGAGGGAAAGCCACTACTGCCCCTTTCTCACCTTCAAATGATTTTGATAAATTGGTGTCCTCCTGCATGCAATGGAGGGACGATTACTCTCATGTGATCAACGAGATTAGGCCTAAAGGCTCCACACAGCCTAAGGAAAATTCAGAGAGTTTAAAAGATGATAACAGTAACGAAGAAAAGATTGCCTCACAGACTGGAAAATATAGATTTTAAGTTTTATTTATTTGTCTATTGGTGAGAACAATTGACTTCAGATATTTGGACAACATGTTTTTTAGGATATATTGGTAATATATTTTGAAAATGATTTCAAATATCAATGTGATAATTTTCAAATATGAATGTGATGATGGGAGTCACAAGGAGGGGTGTTTTTCTTAATTAACTAGTTATGTTATGATTGTTAAGAAGCTAAAGGAAGTCACAAGGGGTCCCACCTACTAGTTATTATTTATTTATAACCCTTATTATGATTACTACTTTTCCCCCTGATCAAAATCTGGACCAGGGGGCAAAAATTT